>VXCM01003025.1:108240-170357 GCA_014773175.1 Lucifuga dentata | reverse complement strand
AAGGAAAAGGTTAGCACATTCTCAATAAAGGATTGATAAAAGCGGCAAAGAATAACTGGGCTAACAGAGAAAGAATCCAATTTCCGGAGAAGATGAATTCTCTGCTGTCCCCGCTTCATAATCACATCTGTGTTGTGATCCCACTTCAGCTGATCATCAAAGACTGTACCAAGGTACTTATATGATGTTACAGTTTCTACCCTGTCACCATGTATGACGCTGTCCTTCACCTCCTCTTTACTACGTCGAAAATCAATGATCAACTCTTTTGTTTTAGACACATTTAAGTCTAGAAAGTTGTTATCATACCATCCGACAAAATCAGAGAGAGCCTTCCCCTGGTCTGACTGTGGACCTTGGAGAAGAGAGAGCAATACAGTGTCATCTGAAAATTTCACAAGATAAGAGCTTTCAATATTACTCCTACAGCTGTCCGTATACAGAAGAAAAAGAAGGGGTGACAGGACGCATCCTTGAGGTGAACCTGTGCAAATAAGTTTAGAATCTGAGAAGCAGCCATTCACAAAAACCCTCTGTTCTCTGTTGATTAGAAAATCCAAACTCCATAGAATGAGCTGATGGGGTAGATTAAAATCATGCAGTAACCTCTCAGCTAAAAGGTGAGGCTGCATCGTATTAAAAGCAGAAGAGAAATCTGCAAATAAAAGTCTGACATGGACTTGAGGCTTCTCCAAGTGCTTATATATATTGTTGAGTACAAATAACTTTGCATCCTCAACTCCTTTACCTGCCTGATATGCAAACTGTAAAGGATCCAGATTTCCCCCAAGTTGACATAACAATGTTTTTAATGATTTTCTCAAAGATTTTCATAATTAATGATGTTAGTGCCACTGGTCTGAAATCATTTAGTTTAGTGGGCCTTGTCATTTTTGGAACTGGTATAATGGAGGAAGTTTTCCAGATTAATGGGATCTGACTACAGTCCATAGATCTTTGAAAGAGGTGATGGAAGACCTCACCAAGCTGATCAGCACAGTGTCTTAAAGTGCGCCCACAGATCTGGTCTGGACCCGGAGCCTTCCTGATGTCCACATGCTTTAAAAGGTCCACAACACATTCCTGACTGATCCGAATATCCTGATCAGAATTCAAGGTTTCCCTCATAACAGAAATACATTTCAAACCGTGAATAGAAATTATTGAAGGCGTTAGGAAGATCATAATCACATATTCTGTCAATTTTGATATGTCTAGAGTCAGTATCATTCCTCTGAATGACTGAGGACATGGATTTGATCCCCTTCCATGCTGCTTGCAGATCACCACTACTGTACTTGTATTCCATATTGTTCTTATACTCCCTTTTAGCCCTCCTTATTTCATTTCGTACCTCTCTAGAGATGGTTTTCTTCTCCTGAGTATCCCCTGAATAGAAAATACGTTTATTCTTATTTAAAACGTTTTTCAGCTCTTTTGTGACCCAGGGCTTGTTGTTGGAGAAAACAGTGATGTTTTTAGAAGGAATATTGGTGTCTACACTGAATGAAATATAAGAAGAGATAGTATCTGCCAGTTCATTTATGTCAGGGCAAGATTGATAAAAGACTTCCCAGTCTGTACATTCAAAGCAAGCTTGTAAAGTGGCAATACTATTTTCTGACCAACACTTAACTGTTTTTTCTGTATACTTATGATGCTTACACACAGACTTGTACACAGGAATAAGAAATACACTTTTATGAAAGGATGCGCCAAAGGCCAGCATTGGCACAGACCTATAAGCACCTGGCTCGGTGCCATAGCACAAGTCTATAGTCGTGTTCCTCTGAGTTGTTGTACAGGTAACATACTGGTCATACAGTTTAAGTGTCTTATGTACTGTACCTGGCAGTGATTGAAATCCCCAAGGATAAATTTAGGAGCCTCAGGAAAAAGAGCATCCAGTCTGTTGGTCATGTCCACAATCAGCTGAGTGGCTGACGTCACGTTAGCACGCGAATGGATGTACACCAGAGTGAAGAAGAGCTGAGGAAACTCCCTTGGCAAATAAAAGGGACGGAGAGAGATGGACAGAAGCTCGAGGTCAGGAGTACAAATCTTCTCCCGAACCACGACGGTGTTACAGTACCTCTCGTTGATGTAAAAGCACACTCCTCCACCAGTAGTTTTATTTGTTATGTGGGGGGACCTGTCCATCTGAACCAGGAGTCCAAATTCACTGATGTATAGCTCCTTGTCCCGATCCACCTCCCCCAACCAAGTCTCTGTAAAAGCCAGCAAGCATGTCTCTCTGAAGTCCCGCTTACATCTGGCATAAGCCTGTAGCTCATCCATTTTATTGCGGATGGACTGAACATTCGAGAGTAAGATTGTTGGAAGCCGTGGGAGTTTGTGTCTGTTGTTGAGTCCATATTTCCTTAATCTATGCAGGACGCCACCCCCCGTCTCCCTCGTTTCCTCCAACACTTTCTGGACCGAGATCAGTTGTCTTCAGTATTAAGAGTACAGCAGTCCATCGACAAGGGACTAAAGACCCCATTTAATGAGTGAGGTTGCAAAGAAAGAAGAAACTCCCGGCTGTAGGCAANGGGACTAAAGACCCCATTTAATGAGTGAGGTTGCAAAGAAAGAAGAAACTCCCGGCTGTAGGCAATTTGGATTGCGGCCTCCTGACTGCTTCCATGATGACGGCAGACACACCGGAATGAAAGAATCCAAAGTGCAGCAAAAGCAGCTAAATATATTCCCCTCATTGATGCTGATTCCACAAAAAACTCACAGACAGGAAATAAAGTTAGAAAAACAGATAAAAGGATGCTAAAAGACAATAAAAGACGATTAAAAAGCCGATAAAAACACGCCAAACACACAGAGCTGCTCTCCGGTTGCACAGGTAATGTGAGCGTCCCGGAACTGCTGTGAGGTTAGCAATGGTTTAATTAGGGAGCATACCTGGTTGCATTGTCTCTCTGAAAAGAGAATTTGGGAAGGAATAAATCCCTTTAAAGTTATGTATTTGTACTATTTGGCTCTTAGAGATTGGGTTTTGATTATATATCACCTGTACCTGTATTTGCAGTTCCGAATGGGAATTCTTCATGCCTAAAAGTGCAGAGAGAAATAGAATTCTTTATTTTTCCTATTTGACCATTTTCTGTGGAAAGAAAAATGCAGGAATTAGACAAAAGCTTCCAGAAATAATGTGCTGCTTTTGTTGAATTTTAGTTAAGGGCATTTGCAATATCACAAACTGGAGGAACTGGTCTTTGGTATTAAAAATAGAACTTGAGACATTGCCGACATTGCTCGCATGTTGTACTGCTGAAAGACTGTGGATCAATAACATAAAGCAGGGGTGTCAAACTCAATCACAGAGGGGCCAAAATTAAAAATTGGGTCCAAGTCGAGGGCCAANCAGGGGTGTCAAACTCAATCACAGAGGGGCCAAAATTAAAAATTGGGTCCAAGTCGAGGGCCAAACAAGATCAACCATTATTGGAAACGGACTTAAATTGGCTTCATTTTCATCAGAAGTTATGACAAATTATTCAAACACTAATATGAACTTGACTTTAACCGCTGCTCCCAAGACATGTATAGAATTCAGAACAAACCAGAGGTATGGAAAAAACAGACAAATGAGAGATCAAATTCAAAATAAATAACTTTTTTTTATGTCTCCCTCTCTATCAGCAGTGTTTCACTGGGTCATTTCCTATGGAAAAAGTTTTATCACAGGAAATAGCCAGAAAACTGATTTTTCTTAAGGGAAATCTAAAAACACTCTTTGTTTAACAACACCAACAAGCAAAATGAAAATACAGTATTTTAAGTGTGATCATGCCTTCTTATATTCTTTAATTATGCCCACATCAGCTCTGCTAACAAGGCTAACAGGTTTATCCCTAATGACAGCAAACAGCTTCTCTAACTCCCACCTGTGCTGAAAGCCTGTTTTCAGAGTCCACCTTTCCTTTGGCCGTTTCTTCTGTGGACTAGCTTAAAATTCATTAAAAATGACGGGCATGGAGGAGAGGGGAGCTGACACTTCAGGTGCTGATTGACGCTCCGGCTGTTGCAGTGCATTCTGTGATTTGTAGTATCCATAATGTGCCTGCTATATACTGGCAGGCCAGTTATTATAGAGATNCAGTGCATTCTGTGATTTGTAGTATTCATAATGTGCCTGCTATATACTGGCAGGCCAGTTATTATAGAGATTAGATATTATCTCATGAGCCACATATAACTGTACCGCGGGCCGAATGTGGCCCACGGGCCTTGAGTTTGACATATGTGACATAAAGGATCTGTGCAGCTTTAAGTGTAAGCTAATCTCTACATTTGGAATGAATGTTGTGTTAGTATCTAAGGTTTTTTTTTTTTTTAACCTGAGCTGTTTAATTGTTTTATTTACTGTGCAGCTACAACAGAATTATGCAAGCTGGTCTTAAAGCGATAACACAGTCAGTAGGTGTCATTCTTGACGTAACAATGGACTGACGTATGGTGAAAGTTGTCAACAGCAAAGGCATACCACTCATTGTCTCCAGTCAGGCCTGGAGAGTGTACACAGCCACTCCTGCATCGACTAAAACGCAGATGAAGGTGAACAATTCCCTCATGCTGCGTTGAATGTTTACTTAACAACCAGCCATTCAGCTGCCATTCATTTGTTCCAGAGGTATCTGCCTCCACGTTTAGGCAGGGACAATATAGAAAATATGTCCTATCAGGTCACCAAAAGCTCCCGATTTGATAACAATTTGAGAAAGAAAAAGGGTTAAAAAGAGAGCAAGCAGGGAAGGAAAGAGGAATGTGGAAGAAGAATTGAAATTTTCCCTTGGGCACTGTTGTTATGACATGGTAACTGCACATGATCGCGATGACGGAATTTTGGTTTTGGTGCCAATAGTAAGTTTCGTATCTACGTAAAATGTCATAACAAACATCAAAGCAGTCTTACAGAGCAGTCGAAGCCACATTTTGATCAAGTGTAGTTTGGGAAAAAAGACTAGAAGAGTCAAAGTATTAAAAGATGGAGTGAATTCAGTCTTTCTCAGCTGCAATACGTCTTGGTTATCAGCATAATTGTAAGCTAAGCTCACATTAGATGGAATGGTGTTGGGGTAGATAATTTTTTTTTTAAGTCAACCATAGTTACTTATCGTGGAGTAATAGGAAATGAGAAACCTGAGGTTGAAGGTGCAGACATCAGACACCACAATGGCACCAGATTAGTCTGACTATTCCCACAGGCACAAAAAAAAAGACAAGAATTTGTCTGGTGGATGTCATAGTTAGATCATTAGTCACATTTACCATGAACCACATCCCGTTTTATCCGATATACACCCACAGCCCAGCAGATTATAATCTAGATCAAAATGTGGTTGGAACAAATGTCTGTAATGTTTTTCAGCAGACAATGATGTAGGTTGCACTTTTCTTTTTAAAGCTTTATTTATCCAGGCATAGTTCACTGAGCACCAAATCCTTTTTTGCAGGAACGCCCTGCTCACACACACTCACACCTGGAAACTGCCCAGTACAACCACAGACTTCTCTGCTGGCCACTGAGCAGCTCCACTGGAGCATTTGGGGATTNCCCAGTACAACCACAGACTTCTCTGCTGGCCACTGAGCAGCTCCACTGGAGCATTTGGGGATTAGGTTCAAGGGCACCTCTGTGGTGATAATGAGGGAGGGACAGGCGCTACTCATTCACCTGCCCAGCCCTGATTTCTCCTTCTAGTCCAAGGATTAAACTGGTGACCTTTTGGTCATGAGCTCGCTTCTCTCCCCTTTAGGCCACCACATTGCCCCACATAAGGAAGAGGCTTTCAGGTACACAAGAGGCTAAAATACTGTTGATGACAAGACTGGGTCCATACCAATGAAACCCCATCACATACTGAGCTATTTTAGGTTTTTAAGCTCAGGAACAGGCAGCTCGACAGCCTCCATTTTACCTCCATACAGTGAATTAAAATGAATTGTGTTCTTTGGCAGTGAGCCAGATTAAATGATAGTTAAATATTGATGTTAAATGTGAAACGCAATGGAACTTTCAGCCTTGTTACTCAGTGTTATTGCAATGGCTGTGGGTGCACTAAAATAGAAAGTTGTATGCATTGAGGATTGGATAGACCTGATTTTCTTTCTTCTTTCTGTCTTCTGTTGTATTTAATTGAAATTGTAAGGAGTTCACCGATCACCTCCAGAGTTTATATCACTTTTACCCAATGTGTATTATATGTGTTCAAAGGTAAAGTCATATAACTAAATCTAAACACTCCCTATGGCCATTTCTGATTACTTCCTGTTATTCTCAGTCAGTTGGCGTGCAGAAGAGTACAAGAAAACTTTAAGTGTTCTATTTGATAATCAGGCTGATTAACCATGCCATGTGCTCATGACTCAAATTCTGCACCTCTTTCATCTTTTCTGCTGTCAAAATAATCTGCACAGATAATCTGCAAACCTAATCACATGGTGAAACTTCACCTTTGTTTTACCTTTGCGATTAAAGCGAAGAGAACCACTTTTTTTTTCTATATCGAGATTTACGTAAATGCTCAGACAGTGATCAGTCTTTGCTTGCTGTATCTGTACTGAAAAGAGAAACAGGCCTTCATTTGAGACAAGCTTTTGTTTCTAATTACCCTGATTTAAAAGTATATTTAGTCATATTTAGTCAGAAGCCTCCCTGTTGTTGCTAATGCTGTTAATGCAAATGTAACATGTTTTTGTGCAATGCACTGCTTAGCTTCTCTTTGTAACAGAAAGATGTTTCTTAGCCACTGATAATCAATTCAGAGCGATTCTGTTCGCTGCACTTGATAGAAGTTAAGATACTGTCAATGAAAAGTCAAGACTTCCTGCAGAGTTTTCAGAATGGAATGTAGAATTTGGAAATTGTGATCAATGGCTCATGAGAGCTACTACACTGTTGACACAAGTAATTTTTTTCTTTGAGTATTTATGGTATATGCAGATATCTTGGAAGTCTAAACTTCTAAACTTGCCGCTCTTCGCTCCTGCCATATTAACAATGTTTGACCTATGCAGAGTCAGAAAGTTACAACACTGCAGCTTGTGTGTCTACTTTATACTTTCACAACAGACCTCACACTACAGGACAATCTGACAACATAAACTATAGCTTCAAGAGTCAGGACTTTGCTCGGAACAGGAGGGCGATCAGGCCCAAAATCTGTTAAATAAGCTTGTAATATGTCCCAGAAATAAGACATTAAAGACTGTAGTATGCTTCCTCCGACATGCTGTCAGAGAGTTGGAACCACTCCGCCAGGCTCCTTCACCCAGTGACTGGCTGCTTGTGGGGAAGTGTGAAAATCAGAAGGGTTTTAACTTCTCTCTCAAGCTCTCTTTCTTCTCTCTGTCACTGTGTTCGCGCTACATGAAGAGAATCAAAATTGAAAGTGGAAATTTGTGATCGATGGCTCATGAGAGCTATTACAATGTTACCATTACTCGTGTTTGTAAAGGATCAGAGAAACACACAGGATTCCTGTTAATAACTCTTCCCCTCCGCAAACAAAGGGTTGTGGCATTATCCCTGTTTGTATGATTAATTGCATTGAGATTACCAAAACAAAGACAGGCACACACACAATCCAAGTGTGGGCATTCCAAAAAGGCAAACACGGTGAATGTCCGAAGAGTCAGAGGTGCTGAGTCAGGATGTGTATGCAGGTGAAAAAGGACACATAATCCGTGTCATGCTGCATCAGATGTTTTCTACTGTTCTACCTAATTTAGAGGTGACAGTGTGACAGATACTATAACATTTAAACAGTTTTGATCTGATATCATAGAGATATTTATAGCCAGATTTCACAAAATGATGCAGGTAGAAACTGACGCCTGTGGGCATCATTTTACCCTTGCTGCAGGGATCATAACCATGTGAATTCAAAGACAAAATGCTTTTTAGCCTTAAAGGACCATACCGGCGATCGTGCACGTTTGAGCCCAATATATACTATCTGCATACATTACGTTACTGACAACCATTTTCCAAAATATGCTACTTTAGCTGTACATTTCTAAATTTGTTTCTCCTACCTTCCAGGCTGCCATTGGCTTCAGTTTATTCCAGTATGCTATTACAGTCAACTTGTAGAGACTTGAGATGTGCTGAAGATCAGTAATCAATCACAGCAAATGTCTTCTATTAATTTTTTTTGTCAAAGTAACTTTATTTAGCTAACACGGAGCTGCAAGGAAGACAATGTATGTCTCCACCAGGAAGTATACTCCCAGGAAAAGACGGCTTTTACAGAGAAATTAAAACAACCATGCCTTCTACATTCGTCCATAAATGTTAGAAGGAGAAACATTGAATTTTAAAGTGGTTGTATCAACTGAACATTTTGATTTGAAGGGAATTTGAAAAAATAAACTAAAATGTCATTTATGTTTGGGAAATTGGTTCTCAGTAACGTAACATGTACGCAGTTGCATTGAGCTCAAACATGCACGATCACTGGTATGATCCTTTAAACACACTCTGCTCCTGTCAGGCACAGATGTGGTGCCACAGCTGTTTTGAAAGAGGGTTAAATCATTTTCACCATCAAAATCATCTCCACCATCTTTCCAAGTTAACCTCTGTGTTCTCATGTTGGTGATATCAGTACTCGTCCCATCTCTCACACTGGCTGCAATTTCCAAACTCCACGCCTGCAGAATTCATTGAAGGCACAAAGTTCCACCCATATTTACTTTGTGCTGGACTTTGTGGTGTGTGCTGCAGCGCAGCCTGCCATAATTTTGTTCTGCACGTCCTCGTGAGGTAGCTTTGTTTGCAGTGCCTGTTGAAAACGTGCCTGTTCGGACCGGCTGGACTTTATGCGCCGCAGCCTGCCATCAGTGCCAATGGAGCTAAGCGATATACTGTGTGTGTGTGTGTGTATATATATATATATATATATAAAATTTTATTTTGTTCTCTCTTATATAATTAGAATTTCTCTTATAAAATTTTCTCTTATTTTTATTCCTGTTTGTCTCTGTTTTTCTCACTCCCTCTTGGTGACCCTCTTCTTTGACAGACTTAAACTTCTAGATATAAATAAACATGTTAGTGAACTCCTACACAGAGGACTGGTGGTGGCTCAGACAGACACACACACACACACACACACACACACACACACACACACACACACGCTCACATATACACAAACATGCGATCTCTCTGTTGCAAGATTAAATTGTGTTTATACTCAATATGTGCCAGTCTTCCACACACTAGAACTATACAGACAAGTGAAAAGAAGAAAAGCAAAAAAGTAATTTAAAAATTGTGATTTAACACCTTTTTCTTGTTTCCCAATTATGTTAATGAGTTTGTTTGTTTTGGTATCACATCTGCACATGAAACAAATTATATTACATTTAAAGCACAGATCATTACTAACATCTTTTTAACATTCACTTGTAGCCTCTTTTGCATAATCCAGCCTTATGCAGCGTATCCCAGCATGCATTGGACAAGAAGAAGGCTACACCTTAGACAGTTCACGAGTCTATCACGGGGCTAACAGAGACAGACAAACGCATTCCTACTCACATTCGCACCTACGGGCAATTTAGCCAACCTGCATGTTTTGGACTGTGGGAGGAAACCAGAGCACCCGTAGAATGCCCACATAGTCACGGGAGCGAGTCACTATAAGTCACTATTCTGCTGTGTAGAGATAACATATCATACAGAGTTCCCACGTCCTCCATCCATGATGGTTTAGTAATGCATGTATACTGATAAGCATCTTGTCTTGCCTTGTATTATCTTGTATTGATCTTGTATTACCATAGTCCGGGGAATTAAAACATTTTAGCTCTTCTGATTAATCTATTTTGTGAAACTTGTTGTCATTATTGTTTTGATTTTATGCTTTCTTTTCTTTTTTTATTTATTTTTTTGGTAAAGCATAAAGATATTTGGGGGTGTAACGTTGTCCCTGCAGGTATTGGATTGTCAAGGTGATATTAGTAACAAACCATGGGGCTTGTGTGAGCATGTGCACGTGTGCACAGCTGAAACCAACCTCCTGATAAATATTTCACTTGACTGACAGTAACTGACAATCAGTGGCAGATGAAAAGAGGAGCCGTGCCGACCAATTGCAAATCACAAAAGCCTTGTATCACACTGACTTTGTTAGTCACGGATGATGAGGAAGGAGATAAAGAAACATCTCACTTTTCCTGTGCTGAGGTGCGAAGACAGCAGAGACGTTGCTTCTGCCACATTCGACAGTTTCATGTTTTCGTGCAGAATAAACTTTTTTTTTTTTTTTGAGAAGGTTTTTGAGAAGTTAGATTTATTTCAGCGTTTTTAATTGGTTACTCAAAAAACTGACATGGCTAACATGAATTGACGTTTTACAGCTTTTTTGTTTATAGGAATGGCGATGTGATTTGAGCCCAAAAGTCATCAGCTGGTGAATAACATTACAGTTACTGTGGTTTTGCTGTCAATTATGTGTCCAATCATGGATGAGTGTACAGCACCTACACACCTGGTTAGATACACCCACTAAGTTCAAGACTAGTGAGTGAGGGTTTGGCCGGCATCCACATTTCATAGTGGGTGTGTCCAGCTCAGGTCTGATGCAGCCGACCAATCAGAACTGAACAGACTTTTCAGGAAAGGATTTTCAAGAGAAAGTACCTAAAATAACATTTTTTTTTTTTTTCTTTTCACTTTTTCACCTTTTTGTGCACAGTGGTCACTCAAGGGACAGTGCATCAATATGTGTTTTTTTTGTTTGTTTTTTTTGCACATTAAAGTGTTGCAAAGATTTCAAATTAGACCTCTAAATGAGAATGAGAGCATTGAATTGCATAAATTATGTCCATCTTAAAGTTCAAAGAAACGGTGGTAGCGAAACCTTTTTCACTTCTAACAACTGCATTCATATTGTTGATACTGACATTTTTCTTCAGCTTCCTTTAGATTAATGCTAGAACCTGAAAACCTGGATCCTCAGATGACTGAAACGGTGACATAAAGACCAATTGTCAGTTTCTTAAGATTATACAAACATATTTAAAGGAAGGTGTCATATGCATTATGCGTCATGATACGTGTCACGTGATGGCAAACATATAGTATATGTGTCATGGTGATGACACCCGAGGAAGGGTCAAAGGGCGGGTGGACAGCAGATAATGGACGGTATGATTCACAACACAAACACACACACACTACCTGTACATCTTTACTGAAGCATATTTTATTTCACAGACACTATGCTTCAATGCACACGTGTTAAAGACGCCAATATTAGGGAAGCGCTTCCCCACTGAACTGGTGTAAAGTCTGGCTTGGTTTTCAGTACGTGCGCACACTCACACACACTTTTACATATACACACAAATGAAGGGAAAGCAACTAGGATGAGGTGTAAGTCCTTTTTCTTTGGGTTTTCAGTTCCCCTCGGCGGAAGGATATCATACAAAATAGTCCAAGAAAGCAACAGGGACAATTTTAGACATGGATGTCAGATTGTAGTTTACTGTTCTTTGTCTGTTTCGATTCTTCTTTTAACACACTTTTAAATTGATATTTATTATTCTCATCTAATTGAGTGTCTCTCGTGTACATAAGCAAATATTTGTCTAAAAACGAATACAGGAGCTTGACATCTAAACATCTGTCTGTCTGTACTGGACAAGACAGAAGAATCTGCCATCATATGTTTTCTTACCCACAACTGACAGCACAGCTTTACTAGCGGTTATGTGTCAGCAGCCTGAGAAGAACCAAAGCCTAATAGGAGGAACAAGTGTGTCGAAGGTATCTCCCCTGTTGATTACCAAATGGGAACCACACCTGTCTCAGGTGATGTGTGTGTGTGTAGTGAAGTGAAGTGTGACGCTCTCTGTGCAGCCTGAGGAAAGCCAAAGGGTGCACAGTTGATCGTCCGAAGAAATATTACTTTTGTGCCAAGTCACACTCATTTCATGCTGGGTATTTTCTTGTCTGCACAGAAATAAAAAGCATCTTTCCATTGTTAATCGTGTCTGCTTTTGTCTTTTCTACGCAGACGCTGAGAGAGAGGAGGAACGCTCATGAAAGGACAGAGGAGAAAGCAGCAGAAAAGACGACAGAAGAGAAAGAGGAAGAGGATTCCCCATACAGCCGCTGCAGCTTTGTAGATATGAAAAAGGTATGTGGGTGGGTGGGTATGGTATGTTTGTTTGAAAGAGTTTGCATATGATTTTATTTCTATACATGTTCTGTATATGTACAGTATTCCTTTACACTTTATGTCTGTAGAAAATTCACACAGTTGAAGGCTCAGGATGAGAGAGAGAGAGAGAGAGAGAGAGAGAGAGAGAGAGAGAGAATACCAGCAGAGTGAACAGTCGTTAGGTTATTCACCCTACCTTGCACAAAAAAAGGTTTTATCTGTACTCTGAAGTTCTCACACTGTTATACTCCTTTGTGTGGAGTGAAAGTGTGTACACACACAAAACATATTAACTACATGAAATACCTAATGTCTAATCTCAGCCACCACTGCTATCTTTCACCCTCAACCAAAATCCTAACACTATTATTCACCATTGAACTCAAATCGTCCCCTTAGAGAAGTGGGTTTTTCATTCTTGTTGTTACTCTTTTCCTTAAAGAAACATGCCAACATGATAATTTATGCCAGACACAAACATACTGACACATCACATGATCTAATTTCTACGTCTGATTATGTAATTTGGCTATTTGTATCAGTATCAGTACAGCAGATCTTTACACAGTACAGTGCGATGACAGATTCAGCCAGTCTGTCGTGTTCACTGTGGTGCGTGATGCATTCGCTGACCTGTCACTGTCAGCGCTGCCTAAATGTTGGGGCTTCACAGCATTTTATTCTTCACAGCCAAACTAAATTCTTCCAGTCACACTCAGGTTTAGAGCAGCACAACAGCATCGAAACTGTCTGAGGAAGTGGTTGCAATGCAGTCACAAGCTCTGGAGCATGAACAGGAACAAAACTAGTTCTGAACCAACAAGACGATCATTTGATCCATTGATTGATGAAGAAATTTGTTAGATTAGCTACCTCTTCTCACAGTCAGGAACCATCAACCCCCCTGGTTCGTTCGCTCAGCCTCTTAACTGTATATAATATAAATATATTGCGTGTATAATATAAGTTAATATAAATTGCATATAATATAAGTATATTGCGTATATATAAATATATTACTGTGTGTTTATTTCTAAAATTTTATTTATGAATTCTCAGGTACCTAAAGTCTTCATGGACTTCTTTTGCATGAATGCAGATATCCATTTGCATAGTACTAGACAATCTAAACAGCTCGATCTTTCATTTATTCTAGTAATGAGGTTTGTTTTTCATTTCGACACAGAGGTACAACTTTATGGATGTAGTACAACGGGCAACATCATTTTATTCCTTTAAAAAATTAATTAAGCTGACTCTGTTATCAGTGCAGTCGTAGTGTCACTGCTGGTGGAAAGGTGACTGTCTATTTTTTGGTTTTGTGTAATCTGTGTCACTTCTATCTTTTTTTGCTGTGTGGTGGATTGATTTGAGGATGGTTGATGTTGGGAGGGGACCTAGTATAAGTCTTTGGCTTTTTACCTCTCCTGCACGAGAACTGTGTGGTGTTAATTGTTTTTCCGAGTTGTTTTTGTTTCTTTTTGGGTTTTTTTTTTTTTTTAATCCTTGTATGTGTATAATCATGCAAATGAAATGATTGATCTGGAATCAGAGAGAGCTAGGAACGATAATCTATACCACTGATTACCCATAGAAAATCAAACATATACTGTTTGATTGACATATCAAGCTTAGCTAACACGTCTTCAGATGAACACACTGAAGGTTAGCATGTTGTTTGCATGCTCAACATGCGCTCCATTCACAGATGTGGTTTTTTAGACGCTGTCTCCATGTCATATTCAACATTCTGATGCCAGAGTCGATGACTACGACTGGGACAACTCTGTTCCTGTATCCGTGTTATTTATCTATCCTGGGCATCGTAAGACATCTTCCTGTTTGATTTTGTTGCTCTTGACCTCTGACATCTCTGAGCAACGAGCGGAGCGAGCATTCTCTGGCTGATTTCCCTGATTTAGGTCTGATCCGATTGTAATCTGATTGTCTGAATATGACAATCAGTGCTTTTCTCAGCACATAACCCTTACTGCTGACAGTATGTATGTAACACTGCTGACAGTGTTACATGTTTATACAACAATATAATGTTTATACAACTCAACATATGACTCATCTTTTCTGGCATTTATAATACCAACTGTGAATTATTCTAATCAATATTTGCCAGAAATTTCAGCAAATGTGATTTATTCAGACAGCATGTTTTAAAACAAAGCATTAAAAATGTTAAGACACAAAAATAATGCTTAAGTTGACAAACATACACAGAAATAATCCTTCCTCAAAACCAATAGTAGTGTTACATTAACAGTCAAAACAGACAAGACAGACAGACAGTATTTGTCTTGTGGCATTTTAATTATTTGTTTTAAAGGTTTTGTCTTTTTTTTTTAAATTAGTGGAATTATGTGATTTTTTTTTTTTTTTTTTTTTTTTTTTTTTTTACTTCGTTTTAAGATAACATCATGTGCTTGTGAGAAAACTCCTGCACTAATCAGCTGTGTGATTAACCGTGTGACAGATTTTTTCACTTCTCTTTTTTTATTTGTTTCACTTTTTTCTCATTTAAATCATGGGACTAAATGTTTTGGGGCATTTTATATGTTAACCCACATTAACATCATCAGCAGGCCATTCATAATTTTCTAACATGTAGAAATATCTGGCAGCAGAAGCATCTATAAGAAAAAGTGTTTTTTTTTCTTCTTAACTGTCAAAAGATGAATGACTTAGTTAATTTTTTTGTACACATATGATCTTTTGCTGCAGACAGATGTCAATTTAGAGAGCAATAACCATCAACTTTTTCTTCTTCACATGACTTTCAATTAGAGGCTCATTCTGTGATTCACATTTTATAGCAATTAGATCCTCACAGGTCTACGTACAACTTGAAAGGGCAGCTCCTGAAGAAAAGCAGTCCTGTCGTTCACAACCAATCACAGTGTTGGTGGGTCTCGCTCTTTAAAGTTGCATCTACCAATAAGAAATCAGACCACACAGCATTGTTGCTCAATTCATAATTAAAACTACTAAACAAGCCCCGTGATTGGCCGGGCCACCCTTCCCTGATGGAGGCCCATATTTGGCAGAACCATGGACAATTGATTGATTGATTAACCAATTAGTTTCTTCAGTCCTACTTTGGTTTAATACACACACACATTGTGTAAGGGTTATGTGCTGACAAAAGACAAAGATAAGCCTGTCTGTTCTACTCTGTACTGTTTAAAGAAAAGGATGAGCATTGACAAAAAAACAGTATCATAAACAAGCAGCAGAGGGCAGTGCCAAGTTTAGAGCCATAAAACGTCATAAAGTGAAACGACAACATAACTGTTTGTTTTAATAGTGATTTTTATGTGTTTTTCAGTCACGAGAGCCTTCAGTGAAACAACTTCACTTCATTGTGATTCAAGACCAGCTCATCCTGCCCCACTTGCTTTCCTAAACATGCCTGTGGATATTACAAAATTGAACACAGATCAATAATGGAAACTTAATTATACACCACTCCATGGCTACATTTCTCATGTGGTTCTAAACATGACAAGGTTGTAAGGAGCTGGTAAACACAGTTCAGCCTCTGGTCTGTGGACTCTGTTAACACAAGAGAATCTTTGAGTATTTTGGGCGCCAACACTGCAGGGTCATTGTTTAATATTTGGCTCAAACCCAATGGATACTTCCTAAACCACACACACACAAACAAGCAGGTAATACATGATCTCTCTTTCTCTCTCTCTCTCTCTCTCTCTCTCTCTCTNCTCTCTCTCTCTCTCACTCTCACACACCCTCTCTAGTTGCTTCCTGGTTTGGCCAGTTACCAGTGCAGATTGTCCATTTTTAACTCTCTACTGCCCTCTGCTGGTGACAAAGCAGACATCCATTTACTTCAGTTAAACTCTCTCTCTCTCTGCAAAGGAGCTCATACATGCAATATGTTTCACTAATTCTTCATTTATTTGTGACTTGTCAGGATTTGGTGGACTGGGAAAAGCCCCTGGCATGGCAGGTTGGCCACCTCGGAGAGAAATACGATGCCTGGGTTCACCAGCCAGTCGACAGGCCCATTCGGCTGTTTGGAAACCCCTTGCTGGAGGCCGGCACCAAGACTTCCTGGTAGGACAGGAAACCCTTTGTATCTGTCAGTTTTGTTAAAGACAACAAAAAAATGGGTTCTCCAAATGTGATCCCTGGTGGATCTTAAAAGCTAGACAGGAGGTCCATTATAATTATTATTACTTTTTTCAATAAAATTCTGATCATTAAAAATGTGTGTTTCTGCAAGTAGTGAATACATGTTGCCAGGGTTTGGTGATAATCATTAAAGAACTACATAATGTAGCCTACAATTTATTTTTTATTTGATATTAATTTTTTTTAAAGTCTTGTCATTTTGTTACTCCATTTGAAATGAATTTTAATGATGCAGCCATTGTTTAGGGTCATAAAAGTGCTGTAAAATCAAATTATTAGTGCACATATCTGCAGCCAGAGACGATGCTGATCTACAATGAAATCCAAATTTCAGTTGGCCAATAAAAAAATTGTCTAAAGTATCTGGGGTTTTATAATATAAAAAGCTGTAGTGTTGAAAAAAAATGACTTAAGGCATCATAAAGATGGAGTTTGAACAGTGAGTTGTTCTCTTTCCAGGTACTGGGTACCAATTGTGTGGCTTCCTATTGTGTTTTATCTCAGCTGGCATTGTTACACCACCCTGGCACAGGGGACCACCAGGATAGCACTCACTTCAGGTAACACACACAAACACACGTACACACACACACATACTTGGCTGCATACCTTTTTGTTTTGCTCTTCAATACATTTACATTGTCATGCAAGCATATGTACATAGTGACACAACAGTGTTTGATTTGTTTTCATGTCACTTCATGTACGTGTGTGTGTGTGTTTTCTCAGACTACTCTTTCCCGATCCATAAGTACACATTCCCTGTGCTCTTTTTGATGGGCTGGTTTTTGTGGTCCTTCATTGAGTACTGCATCCATCGCTTTGTCTTTCACATGAAACCGCCGGCCCATAACTACTACCTCATCATGCTACACTTCCTGCTGCATGGACAGCACCACAAGGTACAAATGCAGTGTTATTGAAGCCCAGGAATGGGGACGAGACTGTGGTTTTGACACAAAACTAAGACTACCAGGCCCTTGTCCCAGAACACGATGCCTTTTAAACAATTCCTTCCTCTCTTCTTTGGTATTTGCCCTCCACAGTCTCCATTTGACAGCTCCCGACTTGTCTTCCCACCTGGCCTGGCCTCTTTAGTGGTAGGAAGTTTCTATACGCTCCTCCATCACATCCTCCCAGAGATCCTCGCAGTATCTGTGTTTGTTGGGGGGTTATGCGGCTATGTAGTGTACGATATGATCCACTACTATCTTCACTATGGCTCACCAAAGAGAGGCTCATATATGTACAGCCTGAAGGCCTACCATGTCAAACATCACTTTGAGCACCAGAGAGCAGGTAAGGATAAAAAAAACTAGAGCATTCCTGACTGTGTAGTCCTGTTTAGGGACTCTGTGATCTTTTGTAGGGCTGATATGATCATCTGTATAATGACTGGCTGAACCCATGTAGATCCCAAATTCCTATTTCTAAACATCTGTCGTGAAAGCACCCATATAACAGACCCTGTAAAAGGTGGAAGTTTGACTCCTGGTAGTATCTGAAATTTCCACAAGTTTCGAACGTCATCAGTCCGTGCATCTGTGCCGGGCCGTGGGTCATGCCAAATACGTGACTGATGCTTTGAAATACAGCTGTAGATCCCTTGTCAAATGTGTTCGGAACGGCTCAACCTTGGGTGCTGAAATTGCGATCTCTAGACCTCTGATTGCATATGAAGAGTGTATGGTGGAGATTGGGGAGCCAAGTTGAATCAGGCAGTGAAAACACTGCTAGAAGGAGAAGTAAATGTTCATAAAGTCTGATGAACCGATGCAGAACATATACATAGGCCATGGAGAAGGTTTGAGTTTAGATGAACCGGTGCAGAACATATACATAGGCCATGGAGAAGGTTTGAGTTTACTTTTGGGCGTAATACTGCCCTCCTGTGTCTTTCTGCTGCAAAATCTGACGTGATCTTTTTTATTTTTGCATCCAGGTTTTGGAATCACCACCACATTCTGGGACCACCCATTCAACACAGTCATCCCTGACGAGAAATTCTAACGTAGAAATGGCTCTACTGAAGGGCTGTAGGACTTATCTGTTACCCTCTTTAGCAGCCACCCCACGTACTACAAAACCCCTGAAACCTGGAGGCTGTACCACGAAGCACATTCAACATAAGCCAGGGTTGCTTTGCCTTAGCTGGCTCAACAAAGGCCTAAAACTCCAGTCAGAAATAACGGGTACCATGACGGTGGTTACCAACCGTCTTTGTCAACCCAGGCTTTCCTCATCAAGCTCTGTGCGCGTTCCTATAAAGGGGTCGTGTCAGCCATCATTTACCTCTACTACCAGACAAAATGGACCAATCAGAGCTGTTTGTTTCAGTCAGGAGGAGCAAAGTTATCATGCAGCACTATGAAGATTTCAAACACATCATAACTGCTAAAAGCAGCACCGTTGCTGCAAATAAGGCTAGGGAGGAATGCTGACAGAAAATTGCTGACAGCTTATGCATAAATTTCATGTAATTTACCACTCAGTGCATCTCAATGCCCACCGTTTATTCCTAACGTGATGCTGCACATTCTACAGCTCTGACACTTTAAACTTCATGCAGCAGATTTAAATATTATACTAAGAACTGCATTTAGGTCTGACACTGTCCCATGTACGATACATAACAATCACTAGTTTTTGACCAAATCAAAGTGAAATTAATTTTATTAGTTTGTCAGCTAATCAAATTTTTAATCAGTGTTCTGTTAGCTGTATACTGTATACTATTATTGTAAATTGATAAACTGATTCATGATGTAGTATACTATTAATGTAAACGTCATACTGATTCATAATATAGTGAACTATTAATATATGTTACCTGCGATTTTATAGAAGGCTTCTTTTATAGTGATTCCCTGGGCAAATGGCCAGGGAACACCACAAACATATTATATGTTTGTGGTGGTGTGTGTGTATGTATGTATGTATGTGTATATATATATATGTACAGAGCCGTGACTTAAAGTAGCGCAAACTGTATGCATCATGTTGCTTTTATACATATAAATGTGTATATTTATATGTGTGTATATGTATATATATATGTGTGTATATGTATATGTATATATATATATATACGTATATGTATATATATATACATATACATATATATACGTATATATATATATATACATATACATATATATATAAAATTAATTTCACTCTGATTTGGTCAAAAACTAGTGATTGTTATGCATACAGTTTGCGCTACTTTCACGGCTCCATTCGGTAGCATTCCTAACACACGGCTCAACAAGTTTGCAAAGGGTGACACATTTTATAGTCTATTTCAAGTTGAAACTCTGAACAAAAACTGGTCCCGACCAGGTTATGTCTGCAGTATGAGTTGCCATGGTGATCCAGTCAGGTTAAAAGAGAGCCACCTTCGTGACACTGAAAACCCTGGCTTTAGGCTCAACATACCTCGCTAACCCACTAATCTCGCTTCGTGGTACAGCCCTCTGGACAGGTTCAGTCTCTGCACCCACAGGTTTTACATAGGCTGCTGCAACTAACCCACCTACACACACACCTTAATCAATATGAATCTGCTTGTTGAGTCTAGTTAATGCCACATTCCCTGCTTGTTGTCCACCAACATGTCTGCACTTTTCTCTTTCTTATAAACCGAACCACCATCACTTCTGCTGCACTGCTCTCTGGCCAAACTCACCTGTTCACCAATCAAAGCAAAATAATCTTCATAATGTCTGCTGGGAGGTGGGCCATGGAGAGAAAGTGAGGGACACACACACACACACACACACACACAAATACACACACACACATGCATGCACATTTTACTCTAGCTTTACTCCACCCTTGTCGTATTACAGCTTAACTTTTATTTAGATTTGCTGGTTTAATTTCAGTTGAAGAATTATGAGCTGTGAAAATTCTACAAATCAGTCAAAATCACACACACACATAACCAGCTGTCTAAGCTAAATACAAAGCCATTTTCTGGAATTCCTGAAAAGATTAAAAATGAAAACAGATGCATCCAGATCCCCCGAATCCCCCACAAAATGTGCACGTGCTGTGCACACATACACATACTGTCCAAGCCTCCCTCAGTGTGGGAGAGAGAGAGAAATGGAAGAGGAAGTGATTGGTGGAAGTTGAATGTAGATAGAGATGGTAAAAGACAGAATGAGAGAATGACAGAAAGTGTGTGAGAGTGTGTGCAAGAGTGTGTGTGAGAGAGAAAGACCAAACTCCCAGTCCATATTATCTTGCCAGGTAACATACCAATTCAGGAACACCCCCTCCCATTCTTTATCCTTCCTCTGACTTGACTCTATAGTAACCTCTNCTTTTTTTTTTTTTCCCTCCACTGGCCACTTAAGCTACAAAGCTTTGCTGCTACGCATTGTTATGCTGCATGAGTGTAACAGCTGAGGGAATTCCCCCTGCCATGTTCAGCATCGCTGTAATTTCTATAGTGGCTGTGAACAAAAAACATGACACATTTGGTTTTAAATATTTGAACCTGCTGAGATTCAGTTTAGATTTAACACATAATTCTCAAGGCTTTATAAGTGAGATTATTTTGTGCTTTTGCTTTGCAACATAAATGTAATGTAAAATATAGTTTAAATGTTTGAATCCACGTTGGAGACATATATTTTTTCACGCCTTTTGTAAAATTTCCTGTTTCTTTCTTTTTGTCATTAATGATGCAACTTGGATGTAAAAACTGTAAGATGTTTTGTACAGAAGAGGAGGTTTCTCCCTTCATCGCACTAGCTTTATGTTGTCAGCAACTAGGCGTTTTTATAGCAGTTAGATGGAAACCAAAGGAAAGATGCAAAACAAAAAAAAAAAAAAAAANAAAAAAAAAAAAAA
This sequence comes from Lucifuga dentata, assembly GCA_014773175.1. NCBI lineage: Eukaryota > Metazoa > Chordata > Actinopteri > Ophidiiformes > Bythitidae > Lucifuga > Lucifuga dentata. The sequence continues at coordinate 149,139 of VXCM01003025.1, read as the reverse complement.
AAAATGTTTGGAGAAATGATGAATGCATCTGTGGCTCGATGAATGAGTGGATGCATTTACATATAGAAGATGAGTGGATGGATGGTGTTGACATGGTGTCAGAGGGACAGAGCTGAAGGCATGAGGTCAGCCTATCAGATTTTCTGCTTTGGGGATCTTGGGGTCAGAGGTCACAGAATCAGCTTGGTGACACAACCGTGGGTTTTCAGGCTTGTTTGCTTTCAACAGCAATACTGAATACCTTAAATTCATCTTGATGAATTTATGAAAAGCTGAAAACTTAAATTAACTAATTTTCTTTAAATTTAAATCTCTTGGGACCCACGTTTGGGTTGCACTCCATCGGTTACAAATAGTTTAGGAAGCCCTGCAGATCCCCACTGTATGAAGATAAATCATCTGACTGGACAGCAGGAAGTCTTGATAGTAGCTGGCGGATCCTCAGGAAAACTCTGCTAAACACCGACAACAACACTGATGACTAAAGCAGAACAAACTTGCTTAAATCCATTTACATAAATAGATATAACAGTGATTTACTACATACAAAAATACATTTTTGTCCAGTTTTCTCGTTTGAAGACTCCAACTTATATATGTACAGTACATTCATACATATCTACACAATGCAAAATCCATTTTCAGATATTTTTAGTCTTTTTTGAAGAGGAGTAATGTTAAATTTGATCCCACTTTCATTTCATTTTATAGCAATAATAATAATGCTCTAGTAATTGACTAATTCATCTATTAAAACTTAATGGGCTTGCATTACCCAAACACAGGTCATGTTCTAATAAAACATGTCTTAATAGCTTCCATAAAGTCGGCTGGGCTACTTTTGATTAATGCTAACATGATGTCATATTTTCTACAGTACTGATATCACTTTATGTAAAACCATAACAATGTTGAAGCATTGTTACCCATGAAGGAAAAACTCACTTTTTGAATGATGACAGTGTACCACAAAGACCAGAAAATAGAGTTTGATGCTGATAATGATGATGATGATGAGTAATAATGAGTAACGATGATGAAAGCTGCTTGGCAAAGTGAAATGATTCCATCTGTTGGAATTAAGTCGTTCATGCAGATCTTATTTATGTATATTTATATGATAAAGCTAAAAGCAACAGCTTGTAAGCTTTGATTCTGATAAGTTAAATTTTCCTCAATTATGCAGCATGAAGTAATATTTCTTAAATCTGTTTACTATAATATCATATAACTGTTATTTTACCATTTAAATGTCTGCAAATACAGATGTATTTATAAATAAATGCATGTATATTTCTGACATCTGTCTGTCTTGCACTTCTCTTATCTCAGTATATTTTTTTATTCAAATCTTAAACCTGGTTTAAATAAAGAAACCAGATATGTAGGAACACTCAGATATGAACTATTGACATGTAAAACAATCAACACTGTCTGTGTGCATTATACTGTGTCATAAACACAGGTGGGCTGTCAGGGCCAGTAAGGCCTTCTCTGCTGGCCCAGAGATTGTCAGAACCAGAAAATTATATTTTCATAATTTAATATATATATTAATTAATGCTATATGTATTTTACAAAGTTCGTTGCCATTATTAATGTCGTTTTATTGCTACTCTCTCCCTCAGTTGCGCTGCTTTCGGTGCAGCTTATATTAAAAAAGAGCTTTTATCCAATCAGATTTTCCACCTGTGCTGTCTCCGGGTAAAAAAAAAATCTAGCCTGAGNAGAGCTTTTATCCAATCAGATTTTCCACCTGTGCTGTCTCCGGGTAAAAAAAAAATCTAGCCTGAGGTGAATCCCCTTTGCTATTGAGGCAAATGGGAAAGATGTTGTTGATTGTCATATTCTTTAACCAATCAGATTTTGAGATTTTGCTATGTTGGGCGTATTCTTTTATACGCCAGGGCCTTCTAGCTGGTGTTGACGAAGTAGAAGAAGCAGCAGCAGAAGAAGAAGAAGATGATGATGATTAGTTAACTCGAGTAAAACTAGCAACCACGTAATGTAGCATTACGTAAGATTTATTTAAACTTTATTTCGTGACGTTTACATTTTTAGATGTAGTGCTTTAGATTTTTTGTTTATATTTTTGCTTAGCCCTGTTCTGTTTATGTATTTATTTATTTTACGCACAATCGATGTGAAGGAAGGAGGAGAAGAAATGGATTTACTGGCAAGGCCTTTTTCGAGAAGGACCTTTCAAGAAAAGCTAGAAATATTGTAAAACGTGTCATTGAACTCTTTATAAAGAAAGCAAGGAAGATGGACTTTGTCTTCAAATGATGAGCAGCTTTGGTAAGGCGTTTTTGCTTTTTTGGTGGTCGTATGAGTAAATGTGACTGGTTGTTCTTGTTTCTTTGGTAATGGCATTGATTTGGGCTATGCCATGTCTATTTGTGATGCAGCATCCTGTCATAATGCGGAATAATGCTACATCCTTGATGCTTTCATTCACCATGTATTCATGTCTCTGCAGTTAGTGTGTTGTAACTGTCATAGGTGTTGAACCTCGTGTTAAATCATTTTATTCCACTCGATAAAGGTTACGTCACTGTGAATATGGGGAGGTTATGTCGATTAACAACAGCCTATAGCTCTAGTGTCATGCTGAGGTTATTAGAAGGTGGTTTAATTGAGGGAGGATCGCATTGAAGGCCTAGATATAAAATACACGGCCCACCACTGATCATAAAACATGCTTATTTTTTGTCCTCTCCTGTTTGCTTTGCTGATTTGAGCCTAATAAATATTATTTATTGAAATGGAAAATGCTTTTCAAGCTAAAGATGCAATCTGTATTTTCCATGTGACATCCTTTTTAATAATACAGGCAGATCGTAAAGCTATGATACACAACTTTCTCAATTTACAGATATGAACTTGAAACTCATTTCATCTTAATGCAAATGTGAATGACGTCTCATTCAGACCCTTTGTTCCAGAATTGCCAACACCTGGGAGATGCTGCAAAAGATGTGTGGTGGCTCAGTGGAAAGCATTGTGGCCTCACGGTGAGGAGGAGGAGTTCTCTTCAGATCCTGCTGGGGCTTTCCTGTGTGGAGTTTGCATGTGAGGTGGAAACTCTAAATTACCTGTGCTGTCATTGAATTTGTCTGTCTCTGTGGCAACTTTATTTGTATAGCACTCTGTAGACACAATGGCAATACAAAGTGCTTTACAGATAAGGCAAAAAAAAACAAAAAAACAGTAAAACATTTAAAACACAATGCCAAATAAAATAAAATGTTAAAGCACAAAATAGCCAAGAGAGTAATTTAAAAAAGAATAAAAAAGAAAAGGGCAGTATTATGTTATTCAGTATATGTTGTATAAAGTAATTGCCATATGAGCAGTAATGGCTCTAAGTAGAACTATAATTACCTTTATCACATTGGGTTACACCATTAACTGTGATTATTCTCTATCTTTTCATCTTTGACATTATAAAGACATCTTGAATTATAATGTGCTTTCTCCTCTGACTATTAATTTAACAGAACTTTGTGCAGGTCTCAAGTAGTTTTCTATATACTTTGCAGCAGGACAACATTTAGTAGCCCTGCATATTGCTGAAGCTGACCTAACATGCCTACCCAACATATTTTTCTGGTCTTAAACTGCAGCAGCCCTGAAGCGACTAGGTGTGTTTGTTTTTGAAACCGTCACTGACATTGAGGCAGAGTCAGCTCAGTGAAGCAGAAGCGGGTGGAACAGTAGGACCCTGGGCTGCAGGAGCAACAGTGAAGAAAGAGGAGGAGCCTGGAACCAAACAACCCTCCACGCCCTGCAGGCTGTGGAAGTTCCTCCGCATTCCTGCCATACACACACATAAACAGAAAGCTGGGAAGGAACACACACTGAGGCTGGGCGAGTGTGAGGTGAGAGTGTTGTTCTTGTTTCTATTTCAGCAAATTGAATAGATGATCTCTTCATCTTCCTCTTTCTGTGTGTTCACAGGACTTTGGAGGGGGTGTGGGCTTGCTGTAGGACTGGAGAGCAGAAACTCATCATCAACGCCCCACTAGGTATTTCCTGAGTCATCCCCTTTCACTCTGTCATTGTCTGTTTAAATGTAGCAGAATGAAAACAGGAGGGGTTTCACCACTNCCCCCCCCGCTTTAAGTGCTCTATGATGAAGCCCTTGTCAAAGCAAAGCAACTTCTCTATCGAACTGCCGTTTCCTCCCACGATGCCTCACAGCATTTAGATTCAAATCTCAAGAAAGCAGCGAGAAACTGAAATTCCACAAGTGTGCAATTGACAAAGTTCAGCATGCAAATCATGAGAATTTGCATGATATTACGCTGTAAAAGCCTCATGTCCAGCCTTGCATGTAAATTGTATGGCCTCCAAGACCATATAACTTTATAATGTAGTAAACCTGATAAGGCAAATACAAAATGAAATGCAAAATATCATGAAAATTATTCATAACTGTCGACATGTGACTCATTTGGGTATGGAAATGACGCAGAATGAAAGGTCTATCAGTGTGTGTGTGTGTGTGTCATCAGCAGAGGGACTTTACTGAGGGGTGTCAGTGTGCAAGTGGAGTCCCAGTTACCAGGTAGAAAAGTTCTGACTTCTTGCTAACAAAAGTTTTACAACTTTTAAGTATGATGTCTGCTTGCTTGTAACATGGTGTTGTAACATTATATATATTATGTGATTACTTGAGTTTTTATCACAGTGAATATGTCTATGAAAGTTCTCATTCATCCAGGTCATTGGGTATCTATGCGTAGGAGTTCAAGGCAACCGGACTTTCTGTTTAGTCTCAAAGACTTTTTGCCAGTCATCCGAGAGGCTTCTTCACTTCTAAGTCAATGCTGGATGATTCTTATAACTCAAACGACACTTACACGACTCCCATGTGACTAAAGCAGTCACCTGACCACAGATGTGAATGATTCTGACAGGATAACTGCCAGTGTAGAGCCCACCGCTGGCGTAAGGCTCCTAAATACTGTGTGATTTTGGGATGTTGCAGGTAAAACTTAATAATCATGACAGAATTGTGATGAAATTTTTCGTTTGGTGGTCCTAGATTGCAGTATGAGACACTTCCACCGATGGCCAGTTTAGCACTCTTGCAACAAAAGACAGCTGATGACAAAATTGTGAAATTTTGCGCCAGAAATTTAGGACCAAATTCTCACAATTTGACATGCATCAAACTTGATGTCGTACAGTCTGACATCACGTGATATGCAGTAAGATCGCTCTTATCATGCCATTCGTACGATGCGTTAGACCTGAAGAATCCCCTTGGATGAGTGGCGAAACATCTTTAAGACTAAATAGCAAGTCCAGTTGCCTTGATCTGCTTTACCGCTCGGTAACACAGAGAGTAAACTCTAAATTTTGTCACGTCATTCTTTCTTAAATCTTCAACCCTTTTAGATATTTTTTCTTTTTGTGTCATTATCACTTCATTTTAAACAAATGAGCATGCTTCAAACAGAAGGTGTTTGTAATTAGCATTTTTGTCTAATCAGATGTAAGTTTTTATGATTCTAGTTCAGCTGTCTGCCTTGTTTTATCTTGTTTCACTCATTCACTTGTGCATATTCGAAACATATTGTTATAATCTCGCTGTACTGGCAGTTATTTTTAAAAAACATGTATACAATTGTTAGGATTGAATAATATATATAAATGACTTGATAAATGGAGATTTCTGCAGGCAAATACTTGAAACTATAACAAGGTAGGAGGAAAATACCACCTTAAAAGTTGCTGTACTTGTCTTTACAGTATTGCAGATCTGTGGTGAGTTGATCCACTATCTCTTCCCAATCCCAAACTCTCTAGGTGGAAGAAGATGATGATGATGATGATGATGACGATGTTTGGCTTTGACCCATTGGGTCCCGGAGATTCTGACCCAATGGGAGCCACTTCATCACAAACTGAAGCTGTTTCTGCTAAGTTTATCTTTCATATTTCTCTCCAGTGTCACCATGAGTGCAACCGGTGGTGATGGTGATGATGGTGGAAGCAGCGGAGGCCAGGTGGCTCAGTGGAACAAGAATCCAGAAGAGGGGAAGGTCTTGGGTAAGCTGAGCGCTTGCACTATCAGCCTGGGCTGGACGAAGGTCAGCTGCCCCTGCTGTGTGTCGGAGAAGGTGGAGCCATTAGTCCTGATCATGCTTGGAGCTGAGGTCCGCCCCGAGACCAAGAGGTGGCTCATCAAACTGATTGGAGCTCCTCAGAAAGATGGAGGTGAGGAGTCAAATAACAGTGAGGAGCTGCAGGGACGTCCAGCTCACTTTTACCTCTGTACAGTATTACTTTGTCACATTGTTTTACTTTGTAATACTGTACATACATAAACTATTTTATAATACTGTCCAGTGGCAGTGGTGGTGACGTAACTTATCATTCATGGTAAAAATTAACAGCTGCATTGATGTAACTTCATGAATGTACACATAAATAAATAAATGTACACATAAAAGCATCATAGAATTTACAGATAGAAACAATAAGGGCCAAATGGAAATTTCATAATTCCTCCCAGTTTTTGTCATTTTGAGTGTCGTTGGGTTGCGTTAAGGTGACACCTTAAAAATGTTTCATAAATTCATTTGTTTGGGTTTAATTTTCTTCTTTGCAGTTTTCCAGTCTCTTCTTAGCCTTTTTTTTTTTTTGGCTTTTATTAACAATATTAAAAACACAAGTTTATAAATGTTTTTATCTTTGTGTGACACAAGATTAAATAATTGTGATTCTGCTTTGAGTCAAAACTTAATTCTCATACTGATTGAAATGTCAGAATCTGCTCTCTTGTCAAATTATTTCTGTGAATTATGAGAAATGAGTAATTATTTAACATATGGGGATAATCTTTTATTAAAACTTCAGAGAGTTGAAATCTTTTTGAATGTCAGCCCAGGTATTTCCATTTTGGAAAGACAGAGTTCCTCATTTTCCCAGCAAATTGTAACCAAATCATGGAAAATTCCTCTTTAACCTCTGAAAACTGGCAGAACAAGGCTCACATAATAACTGCCTGTATGTTTTGGACTCTATCAGACACTGAATATGGCTGTTACAGTTCTCTTTGGCTATAACTCAGTGCTAAAGTAGCCTGTTCACTTACTGTACATAAATGACTTTCCTACTGTCGAAAGAAATATTTCCATCCTCGTTGCTGTGCTGTAGATTCTCTCTACTTTTCTGACTTTCTCTTCTTCTCAGCTAATCTCTTGTGGCCGAAGATTATAAAGTAAGAGTTTCAATGTCTCCTCTGTCCCTCCCCAGGTGCTGCATTATTGGCTCACCCGGGCGAGGATGCCAGTGGTGACATCATCGTTGTCTCGGCTCCTCGGTGTACATTACTCNACCCGGGCGAGGATGCCAGTGGTGACATCATCGTTGTCTCGGCTCCTCGGTGTACATTACTCAGAGCCACGGAGGAACTGGGTCTGTGTAAGACTTATAAGAACGGCGACATTGAGTCCTTCTCCTACAATGACAGGGACAACTTCAAAGACTCAGGTACAGCAGCGGATATGATGAATATCCTTTCAAAATAAGTGTTAATCCATCAAAATATCTGATTTTGTAAGGATCTTTTGTGATGGCATTTTATATGCAGAAATTAAGAAAACAGCAAAACAAATGATAACATGATATTATCTAAATTGGAGTAATATTTATTTTGCTCATTATTTATTTATTTATTTTTTGCCCTACAGACATTTTAAGAACTTCTATAACAATAAATGCAAGTACAAAATCCTTTGAAGTAAAGTTAAAAAAAAAAAAAAAANAAAAAAAAAAAAAAAGAACTTCCTCACAGTAACTAGTACAGTTTGGCCCCATTTACACCTTGTAATAAATAGTTTGACACCATTGGCGATGGATTTGTTCAGGTTGACGAGATTTTGGGTCTTGGTGTCTGTGTCTAGATATGTTTTACAGTTAAGGAAAAATGTAGTGTAATGCAAGCTGTAAAGGTGCAAAGAATGAATTATAATCGGAATATAGTCTGATCTGCTGGATCACATACAGATTTGGGCTGACTCGTATTGTGATTGGATCTCAGTCACTAGTCAGGTGTAAATGCAATACATAAAAATGGAACATATTTGTGACATAAAATCTACCCGCAAGTTGAAACTGTCACTCTGCCTTGTGTTCCTATTCGTTCTTGTTAAAAAAAAAAAATGTTATTTAGAATCAGCAGTTGCGACTTGCTGTAAATGGGTGCCTGTATCTGGAGCATAGGCAGTGACAACCCACACAAAAAGTTATGTTATTTTAAAAATGGATGAAGTTTGTCCGTGGAGCAAGGAAGAATCAACCCGCCTACTGACAGTCACAATGCAGGCAGAATTCATTTAACGAAAGTGCTTTATGTTGCAAGGTGTAAATGGGGTCTGGTAAAATTGGTCATTAAGTGGTTGGAGTCACTGCTTATTATTGTGTTGCATTATACTGTATACTGTACAGATATAACTTCAGAATATATTTTGATGCTAATACACAGATACAGATAGGAGCTTTGCTTTACAGTGAAATGTGAGCCTGTACTCTACTTCGGGTTACAAATCCCACCTATTGGAATTTCCAGACACATCGGGGTCAATAAAAGTTATCAATTACTCATTGGCCATTTGATAATTTTAATAATTTTATTTCAGCCCTCAGGTGTACATAATACACCACTGAGATCACTGTGAGGATTTTCATGACATTGGAGTATTCCAATAGCAAATGTGTGGTGTGTGTTATTGTGTAAATGTATAGTTATAGACTGTCTTCACACTACTGTACTTCTTTATTTTTACCAACATTATGCATTATGTATAATGCTTTAAATCATGAGAATGCATTATTTAAATTAATTGAATTGAATGTGTTTGTATCCATGCTTCCCTGTCTATTTCAATTTATCTATGTGTGTGTGTGTGTGTGTTAGACAACATGGAGGTGTTCCTGACCCTGGCAGAGCGACAGTACATTGTGAAGTATGAGCTGAATGGTATGCAGGCTCAGAGGGACCTGAGGATTCCCGGCCTGTCTGACACTTTGACTCTACAACACCGTGACAATATCTGTAAGTAATATCAGCGTGTCAAATAAACTGTATATCTGACAAAACTAAGTGAGTGAAGTGACTGAACTAAGTGAGTGAATCAATAATTAATGGAGTAACATGAAAAGAAACAGCCAGTGAGTGCTGATGAATTTGGAAGTTTTCATTTTTTCTGTTTTCTGTTTCCTGATGTAAAAATTCTGGACGGGACGCCAACGTTTGGATCATTAAAATCTTTACAGAATGAGTGTGAAGATTTAAACAGAGACAGATTGCATGGCAACCAAGTCATGGAGAAATTTCTAGCTCAAAGTGTCATTCTTGTGCAGTGATATGCTTATTGGTTGTTGTTTAAAGGACCATACTGGCAAACTTGCATGTTTGAGCCCAATGTATACAATCCACATACATGATACGTTACTGACAACATTTCCCAAAATATTCTACTTTAGCTATATTGGGAAATATATACAATCTGTATAGTCCCAGGAGAAGACAGCTTTTACTGAGAAATTAAAATGAGCATCCCTTCTACAATATAGCCGTTATAGTCCAGGTTATATGTGAAAATGATGTGCACTTTTTCATAAAAGCATGAAACTTGGTACACTTGTACAGTTTGGGGCCCTGAACATTTTCAGAANACTTTTTCATAAAAGCATGAAACTTGGTACACTTGTACAGTTTGGGGCCCTGAACATTTTCAGAAATGGAGCTATCGCAAAAATGCCTTGTGGCAGCCATGGTGGCCATTTTACTTTCCACCATAACCAAATTACGTATTTTGCGTCATATCTTCTGAACCAAACATGATAACACAGAATAGCTGATGTCTATCCCTATGTTTTGATAGTCAAGGATTACAACATCATAAACTGTTCAGGTGAATAGTTAATAGTGAATTCAGTGATGTTGTGAGAAGGATTACAATGAAATCGCAGAATCTGAGAAGATGCAGAATGAAATTTCAAGGATATTTCATGTAATCTTTTATTTACAGTCACTCTCTGGGGCCAGAATTACCTATTACGTTAGTGTCCATTGGGAAGAATTTATTTCAGTTGACACTTCTCAGTACAGCCTTTCTGTCTCAGTACAACCTACTGTCACCGTGGTAACAGCGCCACACTCTGCCTGAGAGGTAAGTAAAAATACACTTTGCTGAAATTTTGTATGAAAACTGAGGCAGGTCAAGTGGATTCAAGTTTTTAATTCTGAAACGTTGCACTTTTCATCTAAATGGCTTTGTCAGTCAGAAATGCACTGTGCATTCATTTCTGACTGACGTAGCCATTTGGATGAAAAGTGCAACGTTTCAGAATTAAAAACTTGAATCCACTTGACCTGCCTCAGTTTTCATACAATATATCTACCTGCCTGCATGACTGAGAATCTTCATCAAAACACTGTCCTGAAAGTTTATATATTTATTTATTGATTTATTTATTTTTTAAGCAATGTCACACAAGAGGGAGTGCTGTTGCACTCAGCCTGCAGCTTCGTGCCTATGGTGGAATCACAGCTGTGCTGATACTACAGTACAACAACAACAATGATTAAATGAATAAACAAATTATTTGTTAATTCATTTAATCATTTATTTGGCTCTGTCAACACAAATAGTTCCGCTGCTAGACTGTTGCTAAGCAACACATAAACATTTTCCTGCAGACTAGCTTGCTGGCTACTTTGTGTANGCTAGACTGTTGCTAAGCAACACATAAACATTTTCCTGCAGACTAGCTTGCTGGCTACTTTGTGTACTCGTTACCACAGGCCAGCTACTTTGTATGATCATATCTGTGTGTTTCCCTTTAATGTACAACCAGTGAAATAAGAGTCTGTTGACAATAGCTTTTGTGTGATAGAGTCCTGCACGGCTCAGGACGCATCAGGCTCCGAGGCAATTTACAAATCGGGCCAAGTTTCAGCTGAATTTTATATATATATATATATATCTCCACACACACACATATATACAGTATATATACACTGTATCTCTGAAATATGATTGTATTGTTGAAAACAACCTTTTATTGTATTACTAAATAAAATATTAGTCAATTATCAAAGAAGCTGAGAAAATTAATAGCCATAATATGGACTACTGTAGATGCTAGCTAGCTAGCTAATAATAAATTTAACAGGACAAAAGTTAGCACACACAGTACCGCACAATGCACAATTAAACAATTATCAGTGACACAATCAAACGATGAAATGCTTTCCAGTTGATGATGTTGTATATGGTATCATTGTAATCCTTGACCATCAAACATAGGGGTAGACATCACCTATTCTGTGTTATCATGTTTGGTTCAGGAGATGTGATGCAAACTACATAATTCAGTTATGGCGGAAAGTAAAACGGCTGCCACAAGGCATTTTTGCAATGGCTCCATTTCTGAAAATGTTCAGGGCCCCAAACTGTACAAGTGTACCAAGTTTCAGCACTTCTTCTCTTTTAATCATGAAATTGCTCTGCTCAGCATCACCCTCTGTGTGTGTGTGTGTGTGTGTGTTCTGTCCTGTCTGTCTGCGTCTCTTNCTGCTCAGCATCACCCTCTGTGTGTGTGTGTGTGTGTGTGTTCTGTCCTGTCTGTCTGCGTCTCTTTACTGTATGTACTGTATGTATTAGTTCTACTCGGACAACCTGCACCCTTGCTGTCTAGCATTGAACTCAACATAAATAATATCTGGACCGGACTAGCTGGGTTTGATGCCAGATGTGTAACGCTGAGTTTTGTTTCAGGGCATAAGCTGGAGAAGACCAGAGTGGTTGTGGACATGTTTCCCCTCCATCACCAGGAAAAACTGAAGGATCTCAGTAAAGCTTGGTACACTGGGAATCAGCTAGCTCAGCCTCTGGGTTAGTGGACACACAATATTAGAAACCACAGTACTGTAGATGGCTAAGGTTGCTTACACATGATCAGCAGTTAATTAATGGCAGGAAGTGATTTGCGCATTACTCAGCTCTCTGCCTGCACACCTGATAGGCTATGCCTTGCTCAGCACAAGCAACAGTGCTTATGCTAAACCAAGGTCAACACACATCATCAAAAAGCGCCCTGACCTAAATTGTTAGCTTAGATCTAGCTAATGTCATATTTCAAGTATGAGCATTAACTCTTTACCTGTTTAGAAACCTTGGTGGCCCTATCTGACTGCTAATATTCCATCAAGCCTTTTGGCCCAGACCATGTTATGACTTTAAATTTCATGCTGCTCATGAGCATCACCTCCATTGCTTCATTACAGCTCTTCTCTTACTCAGCAGCAGATGGGTCAAAGTTGAATTTGGTTGAACTTTGTGCGCAGCGGAAAGTGGAGAATCCAGCTGGCATGTCACTTGTTGCTACAAAGTTGAAAGGCACTGCTCGACTCCATAGAAAAAAACGGACCATTCTGTGCAGCACAAATTTTCCTGCTGATCATGTTAAGAATCCTAAATGAGGGACACATGAAGTATGGTGCTGCAAATACCAAAACACATGCAAAAAGGTGAAAGCACAAATAGAAGAATGCTCCAATTAGGAAATGCTAACATTAGCATACCTATTAACATGATTACAATTAGCACGTCAGCTAATGTGAGCTTGCTAATATGCTGAATATTGATTAGCATGTTAGCATGGAAACTTTATAACTTGCTACATATTAGGATGTTAACATGCTAACTGTGTGCATGGTAACATTCTAACATGAGCCAAAAAAAAAAAAAAAANAAAAAAAAAAAAAAAAAAAAAAAAAAAGGAAAAAAAAAGTATTTTCTTCTTAGGTCAAATTTGACTGTTTTTCCCCAGCAGTGACTGGTAATGGCAGTAGCTGAGAACTTCATTATAAAATGTTTTTATGTTTTGTAACATGGTTGGCAATAATGTGTATGCAGATAGCATTTATTTACTACCTGAATTTTAAACATGTAAAACTACCAAATTCACCAACACAACATCCTGGAATGGCCCATTCAGCACAGCCTACACATCCAGACTTGAAATTAAAGTGGTTTACAGCTACAGTTTACCTAGAACAGGGATCAGATGTGACACAGAAATAGCTCTGATTTTAAACTTTAAATGTGATTTTTTTTTTATTTTTTATTTTTTTAGTTTTTATTTTTTCTTTAATTCTCCTAAAAGTTTGCACAGGACTTCTTTGGCAGGATTTAAGCAGCAATTTTTAACATCTTCCATAGATAATGATTTTCTACAAAGGTTATGTCGACATTACTTTAGTAACATGGCATGCACTGCAGCTGTTGATTAGTATGCAGTACACTGCGGTTTGTATTGAATACAATCTGGCCTACTAATATGGCAGCATAAACAAGTTGTGACATAGGTGAAACACTTCTTTTGATGATGTGGGTTTTGTCCTTACAGGCCAACAAGAGGAGATATCACTAATAATACCAAGTAACCAAAAGCATAACACAAATGTGTATTTTACACCAGCCTTCCTTCTCTTTGCTGCTTTGTCCAGATCAGGTCCATGCATACTTTGGAAGCACAGTTGCATTTTACTTCAGTTTCCTTGATTTCTACACCTGGTCTCTGCTTCCTCTTGCAATATTGGGTCTGACTGTCACATACTTCTCAGGTAGGTGTATGGATAATTTATCACTGCCTATTTATACAACATTATTTAGCATCAAAAGTGCCCACAAAATCATTATCATTTGATAATTACAATGATAAATATTATAATTACAATGATAAATATTACAGCTATTGATAATAGCTTGTTACATAGTTTAATAAACCTCTTGCATAATAACATATAGAAAAGTAGAAGGTCACACAAGACAGATTGACCAATCAATCATACTAAGTAGAAACAGAGTTAGAATTTCACTTAAAAGAATTTTTATTTCTAAAAACATAAAGTAGACTTATTAACTGTTGTTTGTTGAAATGTGAAACTGCCAGGACAAATAGTCTCAACGATACCTTTTTTATACAGAACAGCCAATATAGGTTCAACTGACTGAAACTTTGAGTAATTTTCAAAAGAACTAATTTTCAATAGAATGATTCAAAAAGGTTCAGTGCTCTCAAGGGGCAAGAAAACTTCTATATCTGGTATAAAAAGGAAAAAAAGGCCAATGACAGGAGTGTTAAACGAAAAATTATTTTTTATTAGTTGGAAAAACCGAAGTACTCGGAGTAAACCCAATGAGGAAACAAAGGGTTTTTTTTTGGCTCAAAAGGAGTCTTGCCTAATGACTGTCAGGAATATGAGGCTTATCGTTCAATGCTGTCTATGTTGATGACTTTGGAAGTCTTCAGAAGTGGAGCTATACTACATGATATAGGATCACGGAAGCTCAGGTGTAATTCTCTTGGGGTCGGTTGAGGCTTTAATTTCATGACGTGGAGGTTATGTGATGTATGGGAACAAGTGTGAATACAGATGCCTGATTTAGCAGCACTTTCTCGATTTGGTGATGGTGTCCTCGTAGACAGACGACTTGCAGAGGACGACGTCTGTATTGCAGGGACAGGACTGTCTGTCTTATACTCAGCAGAGTGGAAATAGCAATTTTTTGAAGGACTTACACAGTGTCTTCTGACATGACTATCTTTGACTCTTGATGGGGATGGGGATGGGGATGGTGTTTTTGAAAGAGATGGGGGTGCCAACTTCTGTCTCAAAAGTCTAGAAGGTGCATTGTGGTCTGCTGGTCTCTGCAAAGGACTCCTCCTAGAGGCAGAGGGTGTATGAGCCTTCTTTTGAGAGACAGCAGCAGGGACAACAGGTGTATAAGCCTTCCGTTGAGAGACAGCAGGTGGAGGTCTAGGGACAAAGTGTGTAGGAACCTTCTGTTGAGAGACAGCAGGCTGAGCCCTAGAGACAACGGGTGTAGGAACCTTCTGTTTAGAGACAGCAGGCTGAGCCCTAGAGACAACGGGTGTAGGAACCTTCTGTTGAGAGACAGCAGGCTGAGCCCTAGAGACAATAGGCTGAGCCCTAGAGACAACGGGTGTAGGAACCTTCTGTTGAGAGACAGCAGGTAGAGTCCTAGAGACAACAGGTGTAGGAACCTTCTGTAAAGTCCTGGTCACCTCATAGTCCTCAGCTATTGTTTCCAGTTTCTTGTGATGAGAGCCTAGGGCCAGAATGTCAGGTCCAGTCACCTCAGAACTGGTTTGAGTGGCAGCGTTAATTAATTTTGGAGGTTCATCTGTCTGTGTTTCCACAATACGCTGCATCTTAATTAAAGGTGTGACTGTCTGTGTTCCCACAGTACGCTGCGTCTCAATTAAAGGTGCGTCTGTCTGTGTTTCCACAGTACGCTGCGTCTCAATTAAAGGTGCATCTGTCTGTGTTTCCACAGTCCGCTGCGTCTCAATTAAAGGTGCATCTGTCTGTGTTTCCACAGTCCACTGCGTCTTAATTAAAGGTGTGACTGTCTGTGTTTCCACAGTCCGCTGCGTCTTAATTAAAGGTGCATCTGTCTGTGTTTTCACAGTACGCTGCGTCTTAATTAAAAGTGCGTCTGTCTGTGTTTTCACAGTACGCTGCGTCTTAATTAAAGGTGCATCTGTCTGTGTTTCCACATTACGCTACACCTTAATCAAGACGAAAGGTGGGTCGGTCTGTGCTGACACATGACGCTTCATCTCACTTGAGTCAAAAGGTATGTCTGTTTGTGCTTCCATATGAATGGGAGCACAACTTAAAAGTGTTGAACTCTCTATCCAATCTTTGATACGACTTTCTTTGAATGTAGATAGGGATGAGGATGGTGCAATAGGTGGAAGCACCAAATTCCGACTCAAAAGTCCAGAAGGTACATCGTAATGGTCTTCTGGTCTCTGCAAATCGACTGGTGATGTCCTTGGATGAGTTGTAGGACTTATAGGGAGAACCTTCTTTTCCGAGACAGAATGAAATGACTCTTTAGATGAAGTACTGCTAAAACTTGGGACTTGAGTTAACATGTTAACTAAGCCAGGTGAATCTGTCTGTGTGGCCACAGACAGGAGCTGGATGACCTCCTCTAAATCATCAGAATTACACTGATCCCTAAAATTCATGAATTTGATCAGAAATATTTGCATAAATGCAGCAATGTCAGATGGCTGTGCCACTCTTGTTGCTATAGTGATGGACTCGATCAAACATTTCAGTCCATATGGATCTGGAAAACCCGTTGGTGACAGTGACATGGTCTTCCCTTCGGTCTTCGTTACGTCTGAAGGTGAATCCATCTGGGTGTACGCAACATTATCCTGAATGGGAGGACTACTTGAAAGTGTAAAATCCTTTTGCCCGGGTTTCTTGAAGACTTCTTCTGGCTTGGTTAAGTCTTGAATAGGATGTGAATGTTTGAAATCCTCCAGCCAGTGCTCCTCGAAGAGCTTGATGATTTCCTCTAAATCATCAGAATTACACTGATGAGCCCTAAAATTCATGAAATCACCCAAATGTATGCGCATAAATGCAGCAATGTCTGATGGCTGTGACAGGATTGCTGCTTTGATGATGCACCTGGCCAAACTTTTCAGTCCATATGGTTCTGGAGATATTTCATTACTTGCAAAAGGTTTTTCCCAGTGCTCATAGAAGAGCTGGATGACTTCCTCTAAATCTTTAGAATCAGAATGATCCCTAAAATTCATGAAGTCAACCAAAAACATGTCTATAAATGCTGCAATGTCAGAAGGTTTTATCAACATTGTAGCTTTGACAATGGACTTGAGCAGAAGTGCTAGTCCATATGGAGTTTTTTCGTTAAAATGCTTATCATTCATTTATTTTGGTGACATATCAGTCTGACCTCTCTGTCTTGAGAAGCTAAATTTATTAGTGTAAGAATTGATGATGTCATGAACACCAATGGAGGTTACTGCCATCTTTGAAAATAGGCCTTCACCTTCTGATTTAGATGTTGAAGACAGTATAATTTGTTACTGCTTTTGTAACAAGTGTTAAAACCTTGAAACCTTGACATATTGGTCAATATACTCAACTGTTATTGTATTTTTATTCATCTCAAATATCAGTATTGGCCAATTCCGATATATTGATACACTGATACTGATATTGATATTGATCCGGTGTCACTTGTGCTGTAGACAGTGAGAGCTGGCTCTGTACATTGTGTTGGTTGAATAATTTGATGTGTAAAACACAGAGGTGGGTAGAGTAGCCAGAAACTGTACTCAAGTAAAAGTATTGTTACTTTATAATAGTGACTCAAATATAAGTAAGAGTAGTCACCAAAATAATTACTTGAGTAAGAGTAAGAAAGTATCTATTAAAAAGATTACTTGAGTTGTGAGTAACTTTGATCAAACTTATTCTTTCGAATAATCAACAAGCTATAAAGTGCTCATCTGAGGAAAAAAAATGCAAAGTAGCCATATGTACCTTCTAATACAGTCTAAATCATATCATATAAAGAAACAGTAGACAGTAACAAATCAAATATTTACCACATAACAAATCATGACAATTCTGGCCTGGTCCCAAGACAGTTAGGTAGGTTAGCTTCATGAATTTACTCAGAATAGAACAGGAAATCTTGAGTTAGCATTAGCAGCCAGCAATTAGTTAACTAATTGCTGGCTGCTAGTTGCAAAGTTAACTAGTTAACTTTGCAACTTATCACCACGTTTCCTCAAGTTTGATATTGAAACTGAAATGTCCACATTTTTAGGTAGACAAAGACGACAATGCATTATGTAGCTGTTGGTTTTGGTAGCCTGAAAAGAAAACAGCGTTTGAATATGCAGCCAGTGATGTGCCTCTTCTAGACCTCCTGCTGTTGATTCCGCCATGACTGTTCTGCTCCGGGTGAAACCATGGAAACAGAGGGTGTGTTCGTGGCTACTTCGGAGCTGAAGCAGACAGTGTAGTGTCCAGCAATGAGAGAAAAACTAAACATGCACTAAATTCAAATGGGAAATCAAAAGCAAAGAGTGTGACCAGATGTAACTGAGTAAAAGTATATTTTTTTTCTTCATAAATATATTCAAATATGAGTTAAAAGTGTCCTGCAATAAAACTACTCAGTAAAGTACAATTTTGTGAAAAAAGTTCTTTAAGTAAATGGAATGGAGTAAAAGGAACGAGTTACTATCCACCTCTGATAAAACATGTTTTTGTCTCTTTCCTTTGATTTATGGATTTCTTGATTGTTACACGGTGTATTGTGATGTCACAGTCGGTGGGGATGAGACTCTACATAGACATGTTGTAGCTCTGCTTTGTGTTTGTAATGATTAGACAGCGTTTTTTCACATAAAATACATTCTGCAAAACAAAACAATTCAAACAGATGCTAAGTTGTCCTTTCTCAACACAGGTGAGGTTCAGAAGGAGATGGTCGAGTCGGTCTCAGGTTCACAGATCCTCAGTACTGAAGATGGCTCTTCTCTTGGGATCAGTGGTCACATGATCCAAGCGGTGTTCAGCATGCTGTGGTCCACTGTGGTGATGGAGCTGTGGAAACGTCGGAGATCAACGCTTTCCTACCACTGGGGGACCCTGCACCTCGCTGAGCGCTTTGCAGAGCCCCGCCCAGGTTTCCATGGTGATCTCGGGGTCAATCCAATCACAGGTCGCATGGAGCCACTCTTTCCTGAATGGCAGAGAGACCTGCGTGTAGCACTGGTGTCACTCCCAGTGGTCGGGCTGTTTCTAGGTAAGACAGATTACACATGACAGAATGAAATACTCCATGTTACTGAGCAGTTAGACAGCAATTAGACAATGAAAATTGCAGCATCAAAGTTTTGGGCGCAAATAATACTGTAGCATCTCTCAGAGGAAGCACACTGAGGCATCTGCAAGTTTAATACTCTAATTAACAACCACAACACAAGAAAAGGGTATTGCAGGTCATAGCCCACACCGTAACTAGCCTATATCTTAAAGCCTAAATCGAGATTTTAATTTTAGGCCATATCGCCCAGCCCTAGTCATGGAACGAAAATCCAAATATATAGCACGAAGTCTATGTGGAATGAAACTCTGAATATATGGCACGAGTCTGAATATACAGAACGAAGTCTGAATATATAGAGCAAAGTCTGAATATATAGAACAAAGTCTGAATATATGGAACGAAAGTCCGAATATATAGAATGAAGTCTAAATATATGGAATGAGACTCTGAATATATGGAACGAAGTCTGGATATGTGGAACAAGTCCAAATATACAGACCGAAGTGTGAATATATGGAACGAAACTCTGAATATATAGAACGAAGTCTGAATATATGGAACGAAAATCCAAATATATAGCACGAAGTCTGAATATGTGGAATGAAACTCTGAATATATGGAACTAAGTCTGAATATATGGCACGAGTCCGAATATACAGAACGAAGTCTGAATACATAGAACAAAGTCTGAATATATGGAACAAAAGTCCAAATATATAGAACGAAGTCTGAATATATGGAATGAGACTCTGACTATATGGAACGAAGTCTGAATATATGTAACGAAAGTCCAAATACACAGAACGAAGCATGAATATACGGAACTAAAGTCTGAATACACAGAACGAAGTCTGAATATATGGAACGAAGTCTGGATATATGGAACAAGTCCAAATATACAGACCGAAGTCTGAATATATGGAACGAAGTCTGAATATATGAAACGAAAGTCCGAATACACCGAATGAAGTCTGAATATATGGAACGAGTCCAAATATACAGAACGAAGTCTGAATATATGGAATGAAACTCTGAATATATAGAACGAAGTCTGAATATATGGAACAAAATTCTGAATATATGGAACGAAGTCTGAATATATGGAACAAAAGTCCGAGTATATGGAATGAAATTATGGAATGAAATTTTGAATATATAGGATCGAAAGTCTGAATATATGGAATGAAATTCTGAATATATGGAATGACACTCTGAATATATAGAATGAAGTCTGAATATATGGAATGAACCTCTGAATATATGGAATGAAACTCTGAATATATAGAACGAAGTCTGAATATATGGAACAAAATTCTGAATATATGGAACGAAGTCTGAATATATGGAACAAAAGTCCGAGTATATGGAATGAAATTATGGAATGAAATTCTGAATATATAGGATCGAAAGTCTGAATATATGGAATGAAACTCTGAATATATAGAATGAAGTCTGAATATATGGAATGAACCTCTGAATATATGGAACAAAACTCTGAATATATGGAATGAAACTGAATATATGGAACAAAACTCTGAATATATGGAACAAAACCTGTCAACATCAGTGCTATCAGGGGTTTCAGGTATGTAGCGTTATCAGATCATTCTGTGGCTGTCAGCTGGTGTAACAACATGTGAGTCAGCAAGAAATCCGGTGGCTGTGATCTTAAGCAATGAGGAAATAATTAATACATGGGAAAGTGCACGTGGCTCAAAGTAATACAGTGAACTGAACTCAGAGTCATTCTACTGATGAAGGAATTAATTCACTGTTTCATCATGGAAGACCTACTGGTAGTCTCGCATCCCAGACACCTATCAAGCTAACAGTAATACTCAAGGAAACATGCTTCCCAGCACACAGGTGAAACTGCCTAAAACTTAGAAAAATGACACTCTTGCCCACCATTGCGCCTATGTGGATTTTCCCAGGTACCGATGTGCTGAAATTTTCCTCCCTGCCGAGAATTACCGGTATATCCCCACTTGTGGGAGTGCAAGTAGGAATCAGTTTTTAATGCGATATTTTCACTTTTGGTCAAGTACAGCTTTGAAGTACTTTGTCTACCACTGCACATTTTACTCACATTGAGTAAAGTGAATCAATGTCCAGATATTTTAGTAGACACTATTATTAAATGGTTGATTACGTAAAATTTTGGCCATGATTGTTTATCAGCATTGGCATTACTGAAGACAAATACAATATTAAGTAAACAGATGCAATTCCTTCAACAAAAATACCATTCACCTATCTGAAAAATACATCTCTCCTTTCTCAGGCCTGAGGAGGAACTGAGGAGGCATGCACCAAACTCAGGAACTGAGGAGACATGCACCAAACTCACCATCACACAAAAATAGCTTCAAACTTTATTTTAATCCTTCATCTTCAGAAAGTTATTTACACGGGGGATGCAAATCTCTGCAGAAGAGCCACTTGCCGAAAAATGCATCCCCTCCTTTCTCAACTCTGAGGATGGTTACATGCATCAAAATAAACCAGACTTTTTTGTACTGCAAACTTGATTTAATTTCATTCCTTCATCATCAGAAAGTTATTAATACTGGGAATGCAAATCTTGGCAGAAATGGGGATGCAATTCTCTGCAGGGAGGCGGGTTTCAGCACACCACCAGTACCTCAGAATTCGCTTTTTCTACAGCTGGTCACGTTTACGGGTTGGAACAGGTGAGAATCGCTGCACCGCTTAGTATGGGAAGCTGCACAAGGACAGACAGGATCGAAGACAGATAGTAGGAATCTCCCCTGTGTGGCAGCTTCCTGGTACAACTCACCACTTCTTTTAACCTCTGGCAGGTGAAAAGAAGTGCTCAGTGGCACCATGCAACACATGGCTGTCTACACCCTCTGCAGGTCAACAGTGGAGTTACACTTCTTCACTTCTTCCTCTTTCCTCTCTTGTAGGTTTGGTGGTTCTGGGTATGTTTGGTTTCTACTGGGGGGAGGCCCTAGCACAGCAGCTGCACCAGGACTCAGACTCCCTGCTGTCTCAGACGTTGCTCTACACTCCCTCCATACTTCACATCATCTATACAAACATACTAGCTACTGTCTACAAAACTGTGGCCAAGTCTCTGACTGAGTACGGTGAGTAAGAGGGAGAAGGAACAGGTGCCAGAAGTAGAATGCAATAAATGCACTAAAGTGGCACAAGTGCAGTGAAGTGAGGAAGAGGACATGGTAGGAAATGAGTGAAAATATGAGAGTGATCACTTCATGTAAAACTACTAGTAGTACTGCTCATTATACAAAATGTCTTATATTGTTATATTATATTCCCCAGAGAACCACAGAGAGGAGTCAGCCTTCCAGAACCATCTGACAACCAAAGTCCTGGTGGTCAGTTTCTCCTCTCCTCTCCTCTCTTCTCACACAATCACGAATCCTCTTAAGCAAACAGTCTCATTTACTCCACTTCTTTCTTTCACGCATCAGTTCACTTTCTTCAACTACTTCGCTGTGCTCTTCCACATCGCCTTCTACAAGCAGGATGTGCCTTTGCTTCGGAAGGTAACTCCGCAAAATAAAAGTCGCTGAAGAGAATATAAAGGCTTTATTAAAGAATCAAAAAAAAACCCAACAACATATATTCTCTCTGTCTGTCTGCATGAAGCGTCTAGCATCTTTATTGATCGTGACCCAGCTGGTGAACCAGATGACAGAGGTCGTTATTCCCTTCCTAGTAGACAGGTTCATCAGTGCCCCTCATAGAACAGAGAAGGAAGATGACCCGCAGGAGGACAAATTTAGGAACCAACACAAACTGCCTCCTTTCCCTGTGAGTATGCATACAAAGTGCTGCACTCTAATAATGTATTTCTAAATGTTGAAATGATGAAATAAAATGTGCTCTGGCACTTTATGACTGCAAGCTTCTTGTTTTGTGAAGGGCCTGTTCGCGGAATACATTGAGCTCCTGGTGCAGTTTGGTTATTTGAGTCTTTTCTCCTGCGTGTTTCCTCTGACGGCCGTGCTGCTGCTCATCAATAACTTGACAGAGATCCGATCGGATGCCTACAAGATCTGCAAACTCTTCCGCAAGCCATTCTCTGCTCTGGTGGCTGGAATGGGAGTGTGGCAGGTCAAGAAAAACACAAAACACAGTAGAAATGAGACACATCGAACTAGAGGAATAGCCTGACTCACTGTGTCATACTTAAGCAGTTGTGAGTGAACAATTTGCGTCATTGTCTTCATAAATTCCAGTCAACAAGCTCAGTGATTTAAATAGTATGAAAATAAATGACAAACATTCTTCAGTCCCTCAACAAATACTGCTGAGGTGCCCTTTATCAAGCACACTGTTGAGTTATCCCTTTATTCCTGAGTCTGTGCCGTGACCCTGAATGTGTTTGTGTCTCAGATCGCCTTTGAGGTCCTGAGCTTTGTCTCTGTCGTGACCAACTGCTGGTTGCTGCTGCTGTCACCACGGTTACAGAAGTTTAGTCAGGAGGGCGGGATCAGTAGCACAAACATGCTGCTACTGGCTGTTCTGATGGAGGTACGAGTAATTGTGATAAATGCAGAGTTTACATATAATATTCTAGCTTGAAAAGCTAGAGGTTACAAAATGCCTGAAGGAGAATTTGGTGGCGCTCCAGAAAATTATATTGTGTTAAAAGCTGTTGAAGCTAATAAACTCATAGGAGAGTGACATAAAATGTACCTGCAAGAATTTTATTAATCGGCTAGACAGTGCAGTTCCTGAAGAAAACGCCCCTTCCTCCTGTTCCCCAANCTCCCCCCTCCCCAAAGCCCCTCCAAATCATAATTTCTGTGACATCATAATTTAGATTTGTTCACAATGTCATGGACAAATCTGAATAGATGCTTGGTGTCTTAGTTTAAAAAAAAAAAAAAGCCAAAAAATGTTAACAAATTCCATATATTGAAATATTAAAGTTTTAAAAATTTAAATGTTAAAAATGTTTTGTTTTTTTTAAATTTTTAAATCTTATATTGAAATCCCAGCCTTTGACCATCCTGTGATCAGCTAAACACACTGGGAGACCAAATGGATGACTGATCCTGCAAACAAACAAATTGTCACACATGCAGTGCGTACTTCACATACTGAACAACTCCAGAAAGTACTGTGATTTATGGTTAACATAATTCTACCAGGGAGGCATCCACCATTCACAGATCTCTAATCAGAGTTATTAATAGTTTCAGAAAGAGTTTCAGAAAGACACACCATAATGTAGAATCCATTCATTTGTTTCTTTTATGAAAGTAAAAAGCCACAAACATTTCCAGATAACCTGGATGTTCACAGGACTGGAATCCAAAAACTGGAAAAAGGAAACTATACACATTTATTCGATAGGTGAAGATTGAGTGTAAAACCATGCTGTGGTGATTGATGTCCGAGGATGGAACTCACGGTGACACTTTTCACGACAATATCTTCTCAGTACCTCAGCTTGTAAAATTATTATCTATGTGAAACTAAACTATAATTTACATACAAAATCACATGTGAATTTGTTTATAGAATGTTTATATTTTCTGTTGAGCAAGACTGCATAGTGGGGCCAGTCAGTTTAGCACAGCCTGCAGTAAATAGTAGTTTTTGTTTTGTAGAGACTTTTGTATTGTTTTGCACTGTAAATATTCTCTTTGGAGCACTGCATGTGATTTTTTTTTTTCACACCAAATATCACCTCTGCACAACTTACTTCTGGTCCCTTCATCACCCTCCACCCCCCCTNTTCACACCAAATATCACCTCTGCACAACTTACTTCTGGTCCCTTCATCACCCTCCACCCCCCCTGGCATCCATAACAATTACTTTTTGAGATCTTCTGCTGACAGACCAACTAGCAAACACTGAAAACATAACCTTCTTGGTGGAGATAATCATTCCATCTAGTCTAGTAATCTGAGTATTCTCTCTAACATTCTTCATAAATTTAGTGGGAAAGTAACTTCATAAAATCAAAGTCTCAGCTTATCCCTACATGAAGTTACACTCATTAGCTCATTAGCCAGAAAAATATAAACCTGTTCATTGTATTACAATCCAATACAACAGTCCTGCAATAAATACAAACTTTATCAAACTGTTTGAGGCTAGAGTTCGTGTTTTTACTGGACTGCTTTATAAAATATTTTGTCCACAATTCACAGAAAATGGTTTCAAGTTAGCATTTAGCACAGGACTGCTGTGTTGGATTGTATTCTATTTTTCTGGCCACTGAGTGTATATAGCAGCAATGCAGCATAAATCATGAGATGTTTTTTGTTTTCTGTGTGTTTCAGCATATCCTGATCATAATCAAGATGTTGCTGGTGGTCCTGATCCCTGATGAACTGGACTGGGTTAGAAAAAAGAGAGAGCATATTGAGTTCATGTCCATGCAGGCCCTGAAACATCAGGTTAGTGTCTCTGTGCTCTTGTACACACAGATGGATACATATAATTATTCTGAAGTTTTGTACTAACCAAAGCCTCTTCTTTTCTGATGCCTGCTCCTTTTCCCCTACAGAAGCTTTGTTCTGAAGAGTCCTGATGGGTTCTCAAATTGCTGAGGTGGGACTTTCTGTTGTCCTGAGCTGGACTGCAAATACCAAAAGTTACCATCCATAACATGCAGAGGAGAACAGCCATGCACCTCTATACTCCAGATTTGTGCTTCTAAAGTGCAATAGTACAATAAGATATCTGCTGCATCATTAAGTTCACGCGGTGCTTTTGCATTGCACACCGAAACGCACCTTTATATTACATCACATACACTGCAAGTGCAATTGATGCAGCAGCAAAAAAGTGTTGCTGTAGTATTGGCTGGCATAAGGAATGTCGTGGTTTGTTGTGCAGACGCTCCTTAAAACATGATGTTTTGAAGTGGGACTTGTTCAGGTTTATTAAGAGGAATGTGAGGAGGTGAAATACTCTTATAATCTGTGGGACAGTGGCAACGTTTGGATACAGTATTTGGTGTTACTTTGGGAGGAAAGCAGGCACAGAACACTTGAAAAACCTTTTATTTCACTCAGGAGTGTCCAGGTAGTGATTAGGGCTCATAATTAGGAGTTAAAGGGGACATATTCTGCTTTTTTATTATTTCTCATTATTTTTAGTGTAAAATAGTAGGAGTAAGTGTTGAATGTTGCCAAATTTGCAAAACTTGATGTTTCGACACCTATAGAAATGTATCTCGTAAGACAAACCCATTGGTCCTAACCGCCCTGAAAGCTTTGTTTTGATTGGTCCTTTACTTTAACATGTTGACATCAGAATGTCAACATGTTGTGTATAACCCACACATTTGAATTTACCTGCCTGCACACCCAGTTAGATACACCCACCAAGTATGAGGCTAGTAATCATGTTTTGCAGTCTGTAGGTGTTGCCAGCTCAGGCCTGATGTTGCTGGCCAATCAGAACAGTGCAGGCTTTTAGGGAGGGGGCCTTAAAGAGACAGTAACTTAAACAGCATGTTTTCACTCATTGTGCACATTGGTGCTGCAGCAAGTGACAGTAGAAGTGGATCAATGTTTTTTTTTTTTTTTTTTTNTTTTTTTTTTTTTTTTTTTTACACATTCTTGCATTTGCAAAGGTTTCAAAATAGACCCCTTAATGACATGAGCATGAAAATATGTACATGTCCCTTTAAGATCAGCAGAGGGCAGTATTGTCCCAGCATTGATCATCATAAAACAAACAATAAATATAGAAAAACTGTTTCATTTTCAGGCAAGCAATAATTTTCAAAAATGCACTTTCGGTCAATAACATAAGTAAAGCAGGTTTTGTCATTCCAGACTGTAGTCCTTAATAAATAAATAATAAATAGTTCAGTGGGCCGGGGCAGGGCCTTTCTGTGTGGAGTTTGCATGTTCTCCCCATGTCCGTGTGAGTTCCCTCCGGGTGCTCCGGCTTCCTCCCATCTCCAGAGACATGCAGGTCAGGTGAACTGGGAATTCTAAATTGCCCGTAAGTGTGAATGAGTTTGTTTGTCTCTGTGTCAGCCCTGCGATAGACTGGCGCTCTATCCAGGGTGTACCCCGCCTCTCGCCCTATGACTGCTGAGATAGGCTCCAGCTCCCCTGTGACCCTTAACAGGACAAATGGGTTTAGAAAATGGATGGATGGATGGATAGTTCAGTGGGATTAATTGTCAGAATCAGTTTTGACAGTGAAAAAGTGGTTTTGTTGAATCCACATCAAAGGATTAGGGAGTGATTTTTCAGTGGGGTTTATATGTGTTGTTATTCCCTGTTAAAGGACTATACCTCGGATTTGCTTGTTTAAGCCTATTGACTCGCATACATGTTACGTTACTGACAACCAATTTCCAAAACATAAAACCGTATTTTACTTTTCCTGTTATNCATGTTACGTTACTGACAACCAATTTCCAAAACATAAAACCGTATTTTACTTTTCCTGTTATTTTTTTCAGATCCCCTAATCTCTCAAAATCAAAAGTTCAGGTGATACACCCACCTGAAAATTCAACATTTTGTGTGCTAGCAATGCACAAGAAACAGTTTTTGGATGTTATGGTTGTCAGTATTATAACATGTATGCAGGTTATATTGGGCTCAAACATGCACTATTGCCAGTAATGTCCTTTAAAATATATATTCATGTCCTAATTTGAGCTTAAAGGAAAATACATGGAACACACTCCTTTCTTGTAGCTCACACCATGACACTCTCCTCGATGTGCTGTAAACTGAGTACCAAGATTCAACATTTGTGTTGGAAGTGATGAGAACCAAAGAACCGCTAAGTGCTTTGCTGCGAGAAATGTGTTATTTTTTAATGTGTGGTTTCTACTCATCAGTCAAATTTTTGCCTCTAACACAGGCGTGAGTAGATTAAGCTTATTGTTCAATATTATGCATTCATATTACTCCAGATGCGTGGCTCTTCTACTTATTATATGTGTATGCAGACGCAGCATTGCAGAAGTCCACTTTGTGGAATTATATACTAATAATGGTGTTGTGTTGGACTGATGATGTCAAATTGTTTTGACAGTAAAGATTTATATCTTTTTCCAGCCACCAGGGGGCATAATAGATTTTCTGCTGACCAATTATTTTTATTTCTCCCCACATTGCAGCTTTTAGGCCCTGGTGACTGCAGTGCTTATTCCAGCTGCAGGACAAGATGCATGATTAGATTTCTGCAGCTGGACATCTGCACTGATAACATTATGTCAGTGTGTGTGTGTGCATGCGTGCATGCATGTGCTTGCTGTGTTCTGAGGTGATGAAAATAAATGTTTAGACAATCTGGTCCAGGATCAGTGTTTCAGGTCAGGATGTTTGCTGGTTTTCCTGCAATAAAGCCATGAAAGGAAAGAGGTTGGTTGTTGTGTTTGTTTTTGGAGAAAATTTACGAGCCTTAATTTATGAAATATTTTGTGAATGTGCTTCAGTGATGACAGTACAGTTGTTATACTTTGTATGTGTTTTAACCCTCTGGAATCTAAGGCCATTTTTTTGCAGTTTTACTTTCATTTAACATTTATTCACCATTTAAAAAGCTGCACTGTCATAACAAAACTGATGTTTCAGCCAAGCCTCAAAACAACAAACGTCATTTTACAGACTGTGCCAAAAGTGGAATTTTCTAAAACCACATTTTACAGCTTTCGTTGTAGATTTTTGATGGATTGAGAAATGAGTGATTCCTTTTTTAATATACTGGAAATTAAAAAAAAAAATCTCTAGAAATTGATTTAAAATTTCTAGTAGTTAAGAACTGTCAAAAATAAGTACAAAATCAAGAATTTTTCTACAATTAAGACCATCTGTGTCACATGAAAAAAATTCTATATCTTTTATATATGCACATCCAAAATAAAACTGTTAATTATTAAACTAACATGATTTAAAAGAATATGTTTAAATAAATACAATGGAAGACCTGCATCCCCACGAATTATACATTATACAGTATGTGAGGAAAAGTCATCAAATTAATAGACTTTAGGATTCAGACAACAGAAAATCATGTGTCATTTCAGGCTTAGGCATCATATCATATATCATATCATATATATCATATAGTAACAGTCTCAGTCTTTGTTAAGAGCTTATATTAAGAGCTTTAAACCAAAGTGAGAGGCAGGTTGTGCAAAGGAAAATGTGCCACTAAGTGCATGTCAGATTCTCAAGCTTTTTTTTTTTTTTTTTTTTTTTTTTTAGCTTTACAGCCAAAACCATACATACATACAGTAAGAAATATAACAGGCACCTTCTGCACAAACAAAAGGAACTGGAGCTTATTTCATTAAAACAGCTGCAGCTGTCGTCTTTCTTCAGCCTCTAGCTGCAGCGTTGATCCTACTGAGCTAAACAACGGACAAACTCTACTCTGGCCATTGTAATCGTCTGGCTGCCCAGCAGAAAATAAATGAGGTTCAACTGCGTCTGAGCACCATTCTGTACACCATCATATTACACGAATCGAGTGTGTGCGTGTGCGCGAGAGTGTTTAAGTGCGATGCTGTACATTTGACGTTTGTGCGCTGAGGGCCTTTTCTTTTCTGTCTCAAGGTCTCTGCGGCAGCAAAGCTCCTGTGGGAGCTCAGCGGCTTGCTGCTCGCAGGCTGCTCAGCAGTGTGCGACAGTCTGTGGGTGAGGCGTTGNGGGGGGGGGGGCACTCAGGTTCCATCAGCCTACAGCACATGACAGCAGTTGTATTGAGCCAGTGGCAGAATCTTGGACTTTTTGTGTGTGGGTATGTTGAAGGCCAGAGCTTTCTCGCAGAGGGGGAACTGGAAGAGTCTCTCACGCAACTTTATGCTGTGCCGCTTCCCAGACTCCACCCTGGAAGCCGCCTCGGGCCCCACGTCCCGACACCCCAGTGTGTTGGGGGGTTGCGATCTGTCCGTTTGGAGGTCGTCCTTTTCGCCTTCGTCTGGTTTTCCTTCCCTTCCCGTTCTGTGTGTCTCCTTCCCGTTCAGGCTGAGCCTGGGGGAGGGTGCGGGGACGGAGGGGGGGGAGAGGCGGTGGGAGTCAGACAGAGTGTGGGGAGGACAGGGTTTGTTGATGTTGTTGTTGGGCTCTGTCTCCTCGTCTTTTGTTGCCTCTGGGTTTGGGGGGTCTGTCTGTCCTTGACAGCACGGCACCCCCAAACCAGGCAGGGACGGTGGTGGGACCTCAGACTTCTGACTGACAGGCTTGTCTGCANACCCCCAAACCAGGCAGGGACGGTGGTGGGACCTCAGACTTCTGACTGACAGGCTTGTCTGCATCTCTGCCGGGTTGGGCTGAAATCACATGCGCACAACCCTCTCCGTTCTCCCTTTCCATTTCCATCTCCTCCTCTTTTTCCTCCATCGTCTCTCCTGAGCTTCCTGTCTGGGGCTCTTCCTTCTTGCCATCTTCCTCTTCATCATTTGTTCCATTCAGCGTCTCCTTTTCAGTTTTTTCTGGGTCAGATGAGAGGAGACTCCTCGCTACAAACGAAGGCCTTGATGCTAAACCATCACCCTCTTTTACCAACCTGTCCTCCACTTCCTCCTCCTCCTCCTCTTCTTCTTCTTCCTCCTCCTCTTCCTCACAGATCTGCTGTAGTGCTGCAAGGCTTTTGACGACAGGAGGGTCTTCAGGTGGAGGTGGGTGGAGGCTGTGGCTGAGGCTTGGCTTCCAAGCCTGCTGAGGCGGAGGCCTTGCAGCAAGCAGATCTCCACTCTCTGGCGCTCCTGGATGGAGGGAGCTGGGAGAAAGTGCCCCTAGCAGCCAGTGGGGCGGAGCTTCTGGACTGAGTAGGGTGTCCTCCAGACCCTGCAGCCAATGGTGAGCCTCGATTTCCTCGAGTGAAGCGCGGCGAGATGGATCCTTCTGCAGCATCCTGGAGATCAGGCTGACGGGGAAAGATAGACAGCTTGATATTTGCGTGCATACCTAGAATTATGAACTGTTTTCAATAGTTCTTACAATACATAAGAGTTTGACCTGATTTGGATTTTATCTCAGTTACAAAATCTGATGTCCAGAAGGATGTTCTGTTCTTTTCTGCTCCTGTCATAAAATCGCATGTTTTCGTGTGGCTCTAGGCTAAGTCATATGAGGAGCGCTGGATCAGATGTTCCAGGATGTTTGTAACCGAAGATCAGATGGAGGTTATTTATATCACCTTCTAACCACAGCTATGCTTAAAAGTAAATGTATAAAAGCACTGAAAAATGCATACAGATATTTCTGTTGTGTCTGTAAAGAAATCAGCTTTGAGTGTGTAAGTGTGAGCTTGATTTTGTTGTGGTGTGATAAGGATACAAATATTTCTAAATATTTCTATATTGTTAATATGTAAATAGCCGATAATTTGTCCAAAAAAAACAAAAACAAAAAACTGCTATTTCCTGAGCCTATCAGTGTGTTGTGTCTTTTTACAAATGTACCAAATAGTTGGTCATTTACCTAATGGAAACATTAAATGTGTGATAAATTGTACGTTTCAGAATGAAAAACTTGAATCCAGTTGACCTGACTGAGTTTTCTACAACTTATCTACTGCCNTTCAGAATGAAAAACTTGAATCCAGTTGACCTGACTGAGTTTTCTACAACTTATCTACTGCCTGGATGAGTGAGAATCTTCATCAAAAAATTAAGTATGTGCTGTTTTTCTTTCTCTGAGGGTTTCTTTTGATTTTTCAGCTTTGACTTCATATGGAAAGTCAACAGCAACAGATTCCAAATGCCACACTTACAAGTGAGCAGATAAATATCAATTCTAGATATTTATCTGCTTTCTTGTAAATGAAATAATGAGGGAATAACACACATTTGGCCCTGGAACAGTTCAATTACTTTTGATACCTTATAAAAAGGGGGATGGTGTATAAAAAGTGCTGTAATTCCTACACTGTTCACCAGATTTGGATGTCGAATACCCTGAAATGAAAGCTGAAAGTCTGCACTTTGACCTCATATCCATTATTAGCTTTCAACTCAGGCTAAAATAGCAATAACTCAGTCAATATCCAAAGACTGATGGAGGTGACTGTATATGTAACGTTACATCATCAGGGTCTGACCCAGTTTTGATGTTAGTGTTCACTCACTCTCTGCAGGCGTCTGAGATGTGTTCAGGGACAGAGTAGCGGCAGTCCAGGATCATGACCAAAGTCTCGCTGTCGTTGGTTTCCTGGAAGGGGGGGACTCCACACACCAACATGTACAGGATCACTCCCAGAGACCAGATATCTGGAACACACACAGGCACAAAAAATTCAATTCAATTCAAAACTACTTTATTAGTCCCTCTAGGGGCAATTAAAAGCAGCAAAAAAAATAGTCTGAAGTAAAAAAAAATAGCCTTAAATAGGAAATCATGTCAAGAATTAAAATAGTCTCCAGTCCCTCTGCTAAGCTGTCATATTTAGAATTCTGTGAGCCTGGTGATTCATGAAAGATATTTTTAAATATTTGTCATTTTAATTACATGTTTTAGTTTACCTGTTTCTATAAGCAATATTTTCTTAAGCATCTCCACAGATGAGGTGAAGCTCCGGTTTGTATTTTGCTTGACATATTTACATTAAAGAATCATCTCTGGATCAAGGTTAAAATCATGGCATAGTTCTCAGTGGGGAAATTCGAGTTCTCTGACCTCTCCCTGTTTGACCCTGAGAGGTGAGAGGTGAGGGTAAGCAACCAACCAGGAGGTGGAGCTACTTAAGAGTAACATAACTTTATGTCTGGTGTATGAGACTTGTAATACAGATAGCTGGGCTTGGTTCGTTTGACCTCCGACTCACACTCACTCGTATCACTAGAACACACACACACATGCAGGCTGCCTGCTGCAGACAGACAGTGCTGACAGTGTGTTCTTTTCCCATCTCCTCCCTTTCCTTCCCATCCTCCTCCCTCCTCCCCTTCTCTTGTCCTCAGGCAGACAGTGAGGAGGAGGAGGAGGAGGAGGAGGAGGAGGTCCATGCAAACTCAGAACAGCCTGAGCGAGAACACTGGCCTGTTCAGTGAAACACAAAACAAACACACACACACACACACAGAGGAACGCGAGCTGAGGGCTGCAGGCTGGTTTGTTGTGGTGTTGTGCTATTCTGAGAATGATCTCGCTTTACTTCTTTTGTTTCTCCCAAACACTGAAAATACAAACTCAGCACACTCTGTACACTCTGTTCACACTTGGTATCAACCCTGACATATCACAAGAAATAGACCCACATTATATTCATGAATACTGCTACTATCAAATTATTTCGAGGGTAATTTACAACCTTGGTCTTATTTTTCCTGTTCTTGCTGCCTATGATGGCTGATTGTATTCGTGTTTTCTTCCGCAGTGTGTTTAATGGATCACTGACCTGAAAAATATACCTAAACGTGATTAAAACACCTCAGCTGAAAACAACATCACCCATTAGCATCTTTAAATAGCAACGATCAGACGATTAGCATGACACTTACAAGTTGTAATTGTCTAATTGGTGCTTTAGGTTACATATTTTCTTTGTGGTCTCAGTCTGCTGTGTTCAGGTCTCATCAAAAAAATTGGAAAAACAGGATTTTGGTGCGCTCAGCTTGAAATAGTTTTTTATTTTTCACTTGTAACATATCTATGAAATTATGACAATTAACAATTATCTGTCTCATTTTTCTCAAATACAGTTGATCATGATTGATTGACTGATGATAATGGGGTTACTGCTTTTCCGGCTCATTTCTTTGCTTTGCTACTTGCAATTACATCTGGAAATACAGGGTTTGTGAGCTCAAAACCATAATGGCAAAACCTGGAAAGCACAAAAAAATATTCCAAAATTAACAATTAGCATTTTCCGCTGTGGCTTTTATTATCAGTTATTGTATTTACTGTTCTGAAACACAATAAAAAGATAAACAATGGAGTCATTCATGTCCTCATCCATCCATGCATTCATTGTACCAGCCACATGTGTAGTAAACATTCAACCATTGTCCCCCATTACATTCATGATGGTCCAAACAACAGCCCTCAGTCCTCACCCCGCCGTGTACTCACGTGCATGCTCACGGGCACGCTCCTGTCCGTCTGTCTCAAAAAGCGTTACGTGACGGGGAGGTGGAGAAGTCACTGAGAGCTGGGAGTGAACTTTTCTCAGCTCACTGGGGAATATTACACACTCACCACGCATTAGCAGCCTGCTGACGGCACAAAGATGAACTCTGTGCATCCATAGTCACACACACACACACACACATACACACACACACACACCTGACTTCCAACAGCTCAAAACAACCAGCAAGACCAAACCCTCAGCATTCTGGGATGGAGATAAACTTCTTTTCTAATCTAGATAACATGAAGGGTTCAGCAGGCATGCCATGACTCCTAATGGCCTCTAGAGGGCAGACCGGCTTGATGTCAGAGTGTATGGAGCTAAAGAATGTCCCATTATGGAGGCTCCCTCCTTTGAAGTGTGTATTTTAAAAGCCAAATACGTCATCAAGGGTAAGCGAGGCTGTCTCATGCCAAAAGCGCAGAGAAATTCACACAGGAAATGTGGCCTTGTCTGGCCCGGATTAGGAAGACATGGTTCCTGTGACTCAAGGCCCTCAGCTTCCCAGAATCCATTTCTGTATTTAGTGTTAGTGTTGAGCTGTATTGGATTATGTTAAGAGGTGTGTCTCATGTTTTGTCCAATTTAATTAGCGAGGGAGCAGAATATTTTGATGAACTTTTCAATACAATAAAGTCCAATGAAACACCATCACTAAAAAATTCAAAGTAACTCATTTCTGATACAGTAGGGCTGCGTTAATGGATTATATTGGAATAGTTCTGAGGAGAAACAGTCATTTCAAGTTCTTTATACCCTCTACTTGCTTATTAAATGCTTTATAGCTTTATTTAATAGTAACTACATGTGAATATGTTTAAATTTACTTACACGCTGGCTTCAAAAATAACTGATGTCTGACTTTATTCTTTTGTTTTGCGTGTGCGTGTGTGTTTTGGTATGTGTATCTGTTGAACTTGCCCTCAGGACTAAATAAAGTTGTTTGAGTTGAGCTGAAAAGTCCCAAAATGGGATAATTTATCAACAGTTCCTGCTATTTTATTGCAATGTAATAAGGCTGTCTATGGAGTTTGCGGCCCATTCTTTAAAGGTGTCATATTATTCAGATTTCAATGCTCTTCTTTTCATTTAGGCGTCTATTTTAAAGCCTTTGCAATGCTTTAAAGTAATAAAACACCCTTGGTTGAGAGAGACAGAGAGAGAGAGAGAGAGAGATCTTATGTAAGCAATGTTTACCTTTGTCACAGGTCTGTGGATCTGCTCGTCTCCTCTACATCACATGACTATCAACAAACACACACACACACGCCTGGAATCATGATTGCATGCAGACACTATACACTGAACATAGCCCATGGCTCTACGTTTTAAGAGACAGAGAGAGAGAGAGAGAGAGAGAGTAACGCACTTATGAACCAACGAGTGTAGCAAAGGAAGCACACTGAATCTAATAAGACTCTGTACTCTGTTCAGAGAGAGGGAGAGAGAGAGAGAGAGAGAGAAAAGACTGGTTTATGAGTCACCTTACTAAGCTGAGCCTGCTAAGGGACATCTCTTCCTCTGTGCAGCTCAGCATTCCACACACACACACACACACACACAGTGGTCAGTGTGTAAGCATCAAAGTGTTGCATTTCTATCACAGAGATGACATAATGGTGATATCTATGAGGATGACAGAATGAAACCTTCAGGCTGAAAACCCTCTCACAGGAACAAACTAGTGTGTTTCATTTGATGTCTGTATGTGGCCACAAATAGAAGCAGGAAGTAACAGAGGAAGTAGTGCACATGTTAAGTCATGCTGAAGTCATGGATGCGTGGCCCGATCACTGTTTCTTCATCACAGCTCCTTTAAATACTTGTCATGTTCCTGCTTAATGAATTCTTAAATTGTACTTTCATACGGTTCCTTAAAGCTCACGCTGCACATTAGAGCTTCTCATCTTTACTACAGGCAGGATTTTCAGAAAATAAAGACAAATGGCGTTCATGTCCTTCCACATGAACGGCTGCTAACTGCAGTTTGGGCTGCATTTGTATTCAGTGCAGATGCATTTAAATTCAGCAGAATAAATCCTGTCCAAACCTTCCAAAAGTCCTTATTAGTCCAGCTAGCATAGACTTTAAAGACCAGCAACCTCCCTGATGAGGAGGCATCAGGGAGGCATCCCTAGGAGACATGGGATCGAATCATTTTTGCTTTTCTACCCCACAATTTACCTGCCCCCTCCCCACCACCACCACCACACACACACACACTCTTTACTGTCAGACCCTAGCAGCATGAAGCAATGACTCTGATATAAAAACTTAAATGCCTATTCTGTTTCTATCTGTCTGTCATTTTTGCTCTCTCTCTCTCTCTCTCTCTCTCTCACTCTCACTCACTCTCACACACATAAACACAGACACACACACACACACAAATGCTTGCTATGCAGTGTGAGCTGCAGTATTTGGTTCCAATGCAGTGTGTCCTCTTGGCTCAGGACGAGCCAGCAAGCTTTAGACTGACCCAGATATACACACTAATCCTGACAGAAACACACTCACACACACACTCATACACAAGCACAGAAATACAGAAGGACATACAGTATAGGATCACACACACACACACACACTTACAGGCACAACAAAATACAATGCAAGTATAGCAATACATACAAAAGGTCACAAAGGGAACAAATATGGCCACACAGGCATTTTTCACACACACACACACACACACACACACACATAAAGGGATCAATAGTCGCACACAGACACTCAAGTCCACCAGCTGACTTTGGGATATGGATTCCTGAGTATTGTCATAATAGCAGTTTTTGCTGCTGTGCTGATTATGATTTGAGAAACTTCTTGGACTGAAATAATCTAATTTTTGGCCTCTAGAACGATGACCAACCAGTCAGTCAGCAGAGTAGCAGTAGTTCAATCACTTGTGCACAATACATTTTAATGATTTTCAGCAGATTGGGAGATATTTTGCACAAATGTAAGCAGAATGAGAAGGATTTTTCATGTTCTGGCTGTGATGTGAACGTATGAAAATGTTATGCGAGCATCAGCAGAGTGAAATCAGTTAGCAGCATCATGGAGCTCAACATGCTTGGCTAATTCCTGTCTAACAGCTCAGTTTCAATATTCCTCTATAATGACATGCAATAAAACACAATTTTTCATTTCTCACCCACAGCTGGAGCATCGTACTCTTCTCCTAGGAGGATCTCTGGCGCCGAGTACGCCAGCGAGCCGCAGCTGGTGGCCAACATCGTCCCGGGCTTGAATAAGTTGCTAAACCCAAAGTCTGTCAGCTTGACTGCCCCCTGCTGGGGGAAGAACACCACGTTCTCGGGCTTCAGGTCCCGGTGCACCACGTGGAGCTGATGGCAGTACGCCACGGCGTGCACAATCTGGGCGAAGTGACGCTTGGCGGTGCCCTCAGCCACACCTCCCTCGTGGCGGAGGATGTAATCGTAGAGGTCGCCGCCCTCGGCCAGCTCCATGACGAGGTAGAGCGTTGTGGGTGTGTCGATGACTTCGTAAAGGCGGACCACGTTGGGATGCTGCACCAGCCTCATGCACCTGAAAAGGGTTGGTAACGATCGTGAGAAATGCCGATACGTTGCGAGTTCAATCTCCTTCCTGATACCTTAAAATTTTAGACGGGATCATTGTT
The DNA here is from genome assembly GCA_014773175.1 of Lucifuga dentata. Lineage (NCBI taxonomy): Eukaryota > Metazoa > Chordata > Actinopteri > Ophidiiformes > Bythitidae > Lucifuga > Lucifuga dentata. The sequence goes on along the minus strand of VXCM01003025.1, from coordinate 111,694 downwards.
CTGTCTGGAACTGCTGTAATAACACCCTCTCCATTTGAAATTCCATTAGTCTGACCTAACAAAACAGACAACACAACCCTGCTTTACAATGGTCATCCTCTTTTCTACCACCACAATCTCTATCTTGGGTGAGATGCTTTTAATATTTAACTTTCTGTACCTTACTTCCTGTAAGAGGTGGCTTGTTGCCATGACGTCGAGTTTCGTCTTGTCAATCATCTTGACAGCAACTAGCTGCCCGGTGTTGACATGACGGGCCAATTTGACGACAGCAAAGTGGCCCCTCCCCAACGTCCGACCCAGATGGTACAGTCCACTCAGATCAGAGCGAGTGGGGGCACCCCTGGATTCAACGTGGTTCGGTCCATTCTGGGCTGAGTTTATATCTCCATGCGAGTCCATGTTTGAAACAAAGGGATGGGATGGGAGGGTTTGAACTGTAGGGCGTCACTAGGTGGAGGTGGAGACGGGGTGGGGTGGGGAGGGTGCAGAGTGGCAAAGATACTCACTGCTGGGCAGTTGCCTGGTAGAAGAAAGAAAAGACACGTCACACACAGTTCACACTTAAAACAAAATGACTGTGTTGATCATTTTGGCCTTTAGCTCAAAGGGAAAAGGAGCTAGAAGGTTAGTTAATAATGTCTCATCCTTCAACTATCAGAGCAGAAATTAACTAACAGTTCACAAAACTTCACCACAAAGTGCTGTGAAGAAAAGACGCAGAAAAACAGAACAAGTTAGCATGAAGTAGCTAAGAGCTGATTACACTGTATCAGCTCACGGTGCAAACAAAGATCAGTACAGTAGAGTTATGGCTCATTATTATTTTTGTCTTTATTTTTCTTTCCAAAAATCTCACTTCATAAATGGATTTTGACCTCGATGGTCTTCAACCCTTTCAGGAGGGTACGGGGTCAAACTCTCTATTGGATCTTGCAGATGTATTAAAAATGCTAAAAATACAAAGTAATTCTGCAGAAAGATACACACCAGCCAAGGAGATTTTTCACTTTCAAAACTGTTTTTACTAATGAACTTTGATTTATTAATCATTAAAAAACTGTAACCCTGTTTTATGAAATATGCCGTTAATGCGTATTAAAATGGAACATTTTGTTTTCTGTGATGATGAAGGCTTTGTTTCTCTCTCTCTCTCTCTCTCTCTCTTTCTCTCTGATAACACCGTCCAGCACAAATGGCACCCAAGATCAATACTGAAATAGGAAACCATAATGTATGTTTGCGTGTGTTTGTGCACGTGTGTGTGTGTGTGTGCTTGTGTATCATTAGTTTGGCCGACGTGGCAAAAAAGGCCAAGAGGGTGGCATTAGACCTGATGATGTCATCTTCAGCTCCTCCCTGGGGGAATGAGTTCAGGTGGCATCATCGTCTTCATTACCGCTGTCATCATCAGCCCGTCAGAAAGGGTTGTTGCCTGTTTAGAAAACAGGTTCGCCTCCCTCACATTTGTGTCCCACCAGTGCTGCTATAGTAATTTTACACTAAGGACTGCATCGTATTGTGAATCTGTGCAAGTCATTAGTGTCACAGGTAGCACCGCTGACTCACAGCTGGGTTTGAATCCAGCTGTGAGTCAGCGTGTGTTTCCTCCCATAATCCGAAGACACGCAGTTAGGTGAAGCATAAACTCTGAGCTCTGTAGGTGTGAAGGAGTTTGTCTCCTGTGATTGGCCGCCTTGTCCAGGGTGTGACCTGTGTCTTGCTGGGAAAGGCTCCAGCCCCCATAACCATGAACAGGATGAGCAGGCACATAGAATGGAAGCATACATAAGCCGTTATGCTCCTAATCATTATGCTCCAAGTCACTGGAATAGCCTTCCTGAGCATCTGAGGGGAGCTGAAAACATTGACATTTTTAAATGCAGACTTAAAAACCCATCTGTTCATCTTGGCTTTCATGTAGTGTTTTATGAATTTATATTACAATTTAATTTACTTTGTTTGGTCTTATTAAATTTATGCATATTTTAATCAACTGTTATCAATACTTTATGTGTGTTTGTCAATCACCTGTGAAGCACTTCGAGTTGCATTTACTTGTATGAAAGGTGCCATATAAATAAAGTTTGACTGATTGATTTGAATGGATAAGCAGTAGAAGTGATAATGCAGGGTGAGGATGAGGTAGGAGCTTTGATAAAGGAGTTTCAGCTCTGGCCTGAGAAATATAGCCAGCATATTCTCATGTGGTTTCCACTTCAATATCTGCAATACAGCCTAAAGACACATATAATGGCAAGCCAATACTATTGGCTGCTATTTGCTTATAACAGGTATACTATATTGACATATATGTTAACATACTGTATATGCAAAAAGAAATTATAGTATATAAATGTTTTACAGGCTTCATTTTTTTAAAAGTTATATGTACATTGTTATCAGTTTTTTTTCTTACTCTTACATTTTTATATTAATATCAGCCTTTAAAAATCCAGCAATGGTTGGGCTCTAATTTGCACTTTAATTATTTACCTCTGCACAATTTCCACTATTTGTTTTTAGCAATTTAGGCTATAGCTTGTATATTTTTGTGTGTTTCTATACAGTATTTTTAGCTTTAATTTTTCTATTATATACTGTGTCCCACTTCTGCATTTTGGAGCTGCACCAAAGCAATTTCCTATCAGCAACTCTGAAGCTGTATTGAACTGAATCAAGTCAACAGCATGTTTGTTTCTTCATCATATTCGCATCCTCATCCTCACTCTTAGCATCACTGACCAATCACTTCATCATCAACAACCCTTACTGCTCTATCTTCACCACCATCCTAACAAGCATCATCACCATCATCATCAATATTTAACAATACATCAGCTGTGCCATCATGAAAAGACTAAATCCTTTCCTAAACTGTACTAAAAGCGGCCATGAATGTGTTTTATTGTACTTGTGTGTACAGTTTTATCTGCGTAGGCCAGCTGTTGTGTACTTAGCCTGAGCTGCAGCCTGAGTTGGCTCATATATTCATCATTATCATCATTAACACCTGAAAACAAACGTGTTCACCGCTCACAAACACTAATAACAACAACGCCACAGGAACACCATGATGCTACCGGCAGCTAGCTTGGCTCTTTATGGAAATACATCATTCTCGTAGCTAACTTACCATTTTGCGCAAATATCCTGTAGCTACGCGCGGCTCAGCCACCGGTTCGTGCTAACGTCGGGTTTAAACGTCCAAAATGACGGCGTCAGTTTCCAGTTTTGTTTCAAAATTTCCCATGTTGAGTATGTGTGTGTGCCCAGACTTTTTCATGACTGCCTGCCGAGCTAATTCATGCCGGAGTCTGTGCTCGTGAACGCGCAGGCAGAAGACAGAACAATCCCGTGTGCGCGCGTGCACTGTACATACGCGCGTCCGTCCCTCTTCCTTCTGACGTCAATGCATTCCGAGCCTCTGTACGCTGGGGGGGGGGGGGGGGGG
>VXCM01003025.1:92886-108169 GCA_014773175.1 Lucifuga dentata | reverse complement strand
GAGAGAGAGAGAGAGAGAGAGAGAGAGAGAGAGAGAGAGAGAGCAAAAAGGAAGGAGGAAGACTAGGAGGAAGGAACAGGAGGAAGAGAGGTGAGGAGGGAGAGGGGAAAGACAAGGTGAGGGAGACAGAGAGAGAGTGAGGGGCAGATGAGACAGAAAGGGGAGGAATTGGAGGAAGAGAGGGGGAGAGAGGTAGGTGAGGGGGAGGTGGAGGGAAAGTGAGAGAAGAGNAGAGAGAGAGAGAGAGAGAGAGAGAGAGAGAGAGAGCGAGCGATAGGAAAATGTGTGAATATGAGCTTGAGAAGTCCAATAAAATGTTACGTGTTTTTTCTGTAAATGGACAATGAGGAACAAAGAACTGCATGGTTACATATGTACACACACACATTCCTCACATGCTTGTACTGAGTTTGTTCATTTGGCTGGAAATTACACAGGAAACTCTCAGCGGAGGGGATGAAGACTTAAAAACTTTTTCAATTTACCTCTTAGAAACCTGAGTATACTTTTAGGAAGAAAAGAAAACCCTATAACATTTCTATAATATTTCTATATGGGTCAATACAGTGTGATTTCAGAATGATGTCATCACAGGAGTGTAAGTTTGTGTCTGCACTCTCGTCTGTTTTATGTCATGTGGCATTTGACATTATTTCACGCTGTAGATTAAAGTCATGACTGATTACATGTAGTTTTTTTTATTATATATATAAATATTTATGATGTTATACTGTAAGGTACTTCTAAGATATTTGAGTCTGATGATCTCATCCAGCTGCTCTTTGTTACATCCACCCTAGCAGAATGATGGCGCCCTCTAGTGGTTTCTTTATTTATTTCTGTGTAAATATTTCATTTTCATCGCCTTTATTATCATTGTACTAAGCAATACGAGATTAGGAGTACTACTCCTGCATGGTGCACACCATAAATACATTACAGAAAAGAAAAAAAAAAACAAAAAAAAACAAGTCACATCAAGTTAAAGTGCAGGTAAAAAGTGACAGTGTTCAAAGTGCATAGTGCGTAGCATAACATTGTACTAGAAATTATCATTGTTAAAATATCAACACAGGAGTTAATGTATTAATTTAATTAACAATACATTAATTAACAAACAATACAAATAATTAACTTATTTGGTTAATTAGGTGGTTACATCTTCGTTAACACTGAATTGCTCTTTTCAGTGGAATATCATCAAATAAATCAAATAAATAAAATAATAATCAAATAATCAAATAAAATCAGCTTTCAAAATATTTTTAAAGAATTATGTCATCTGTGTAATCAAAACAATGATGCATAAATCTTAGATACAACATCAAAAGCACATGCACACGCATGTGCCCAACCNCCCCCCACACACACATAAATCTTCACAGAGAATGCAAGGTTTTAAGTTTGCTATCATACGTTAGTATTGTTATGGTGGAATGGCTGAAAAGTTAAGATGACAAGGCTGCAAAGTTAAGGTGGAATAGCTGAAAAGATAAGGTGGAATGGTGGCACGGCTGCAAAGTTAAGGTGGCAAGGCTGCAAAGTTAAGATGGAATGGATGAAAAGATAAGGTGGAATGGTGGCACGGCTGCAAAGTTAAGGTGGCACGGCTGAAAAGTTAAGGTGGAATGGCTGAAAAGATAAGGTGGAATGGTGGCACGGCTGCAAACTTAAGGTGGCAAGGCTGAAAAGTTAAGGTGAAATGACTGAAAAGATAACATGAAATGGCTGAAAATTTAACGTGGAATGGCTGAAAGGTTAAGGTGGCACAGCTGAAAAGTTAAGGTGGCATGGCTGCAAAGTTAAGGTGGAATGGTTTGGCAGCTGTTTCTCAAGTGCCCTCATGTTGATCCAGGTAAAGTCCTGTAGCTGAGCAGCCTCATCATCAGTCGCTGAATCCTCTCTTGCCATTCAGGGCCTCTGTCAGTCTGCTTCGCATGATCTCTTTGCTTGAGTATAATGGCAGCTGCAGGAGAGAGTGGCATGTCAGCACCTCGGGGAGATACTTGTTGTAGGAGGTGTCCGCTTCAATTTGCAGGACTTGAACCGTCATCTGGACCTGATCCATGCCAAGAATAGGAACCCTCTCAAATCCAGTCAGGAACACTAAAGGACACCCACAGAGGACAGAACATGAGGACAGAACATGTTGAATTGTGGGGATTGTTTTTGGCATTAAAAGATTAGTGTTTCCATAAGCACAGCACTTTGTAAATGCATTGTCTGCTCCGCACAGAACATACAACCAGCAAAGATGTGAAAAGACATCAGAGGGCAGGACATTATTTGAATAAGCTTTGTAATGAACAGGCTGGGCTGAATTAGTCCTGGGAGATAAAACAATAGCAATAATAAACTTTAATTTTCTCTTGAGTTAATTACTTCACATGGTGGCATTGACAAGCTGTTTACTGTGATAGCAAATGATCTGCTCACTTAGGTATTTATTCTTTTATCAGCCAACATAATAAGATAATGATTAAAGTTTCAATTACATGCCTATATTTTTCTTGTTTTGTTAAATGTGTCTACAGTTCAATGTTCTTAAAGGACCATACCAGTGATTGTGCATGTTTGAGCCCAATATATATGACCTGCATACATGTTTCATTACTGACAATATCCAAAACATAAAACTATATTTTAGTTTTCCTGTATATTTTTTCAAATCCCCTAATCTTTCAAAATCAAATCTCCAGGTGATACACCAACCTTAAAATTCAATGCTTTGCCTGCTAACACTTATGCATGATTGTAGAAGGCACAGTCATTTTAAAAGCCATCTTCTCCTGGGATTATATTTCCATGTATTTCTTCAAATACATTGTCTTCCGTGCAGCTCTGTGCTGGATCAGTTACATAAAGTTATTTCGGCAAAAAAACGAACAGACGTAATGTTTGCTGTGATGGATTACATATCTCAAGCACATTTCAAGTCATTTTTATAACATAGTAGAATGAACTGAAACCAATGGTAGTCTGGAAGATAGGAAAAAACATTATAAAATTTATGGCTAAAGTAGTAGATTTTGGGAACTGGTTGTCAGTAACGTAATGTGTATGTAGATTGTATATATTGGGCTGAAACGTATGATCGCTGGTATGATCCTTTAAGGATATGTATAATACTTACAAAGAAAAGCTTTCTTCAAATCTTCACTCAGTTCATCAAAAACCTCCCAAAACATCTGTATGGTGGGGTGCTGCTGATGGTAGATCCACCTGTAATTTGTGTTCTATATATACAGTCAGATACATTGAAAGAGACTGTTATATTATCATAAATCAAGCAAATTATGTGGTAAATCAGTCGCAGTTGGGATTAATTTGTAATTAGTATTCTTCTTATGGACTGTACCTGTTTCAGCTTTGTCCAGTCATAGACATCTTTGCCCACCATCACTCCCTGCAGCTCTGCCGGTCTGAACATCAGCACCAAATCCACATCACACACCATAAAGAAGCCTCGCCTGAACTCCGCAAAGGCCCCCAGCACTGACGCACTGAAGACGTGATTCACGTAAGCATCCACAAACTCCTTCCTGTTTCGCAGAATGTAGGTTTAATTAGCTCCTGCTCTATTAGGTAGCTAATGTGGGACATTTATGTTAATTTGTTCTTTCACACTTGTTTTTATTCAATTTTTAAATTACTTAAATTTATTACTTATTTTGACTTGTCAGTGGCTTTCCAGGGTTTTCAGGATCGAGCTCAACTACTGTCCCATCCCAGTCAATCTGGCGAAAAAGAAAATGAAAGCATTATCATTGCAACAGGATTGTCAATGATAATAAAGATTATTATTTGATTCTCACAAGGAGGATAAATGAAAGTCATTATTGGACAGCTATCAGTGAAACACCAACCGAAAAATTCATGTACAAGCTTTCTATGTCATCATCGGTACAGTCCTCCAAGATGTACTGCAGATTCCTTGAAACATAATAAAACAAACAAAAAAAAAAAAANAAAAAAAAAAAAAACATAATTAAGTGTTTACTCAATTACAGTTAAAGTACAGCATTTTACACAATGTTGTGACCTTGCAGACATCACAACATTGCATCATAAATCATTATTTATTATTTAAAGGACTATATGTTTGAGCCTCAATTTTCATACACACAAGGTTACTGACAATCATTTCCCAAAGCATACTACCGGAAAGGGTGTGTTAAAAAAATTTTTTTTTCCTACCTTCCAGACCGCCATTGGTTTCAATTTATTCTAATACGCTCTTAAAATCAACTTGTTGATACTTGAAACGTTTTTGGGATAGGTAATCCATCATCGCCAATAAGATGTATATTCAGGGTTTGTTTTGTAGTTTAAGCGCAATAAAAGGCGCAGAGTGAATGTATGTTTCTACCGGGGAATATAGTCCCAAAAGAAGACCTGCGTTTATTGAAAACTTTAAACGACCGTGACTTCATAAGACTATTGGCAGTCAATTTTTAAGGTGGATGTATCACTTGAATATTTGATTTCAAAAGATTAAGAGATTTTGCAAAATATCAGGAAAGCTGAAATACGGTTTTATCCTTTGGGAAATGATTGTCAGTAAAGTAACATGTATGAAAATTGAATATATTAGGCTCAAACATGCAAAATGGGTGGTGTGGACCTTTAAATTTATGAATTTTTACATACTTTCCAAGATCTGGGTTGAACTCTTTCATGTCCGCCAGTGAAGGCTCCACATTGACCAGCTTTTTGAACAGAGCCAGTGGGAAGGGTAAGTGTATGGTGCTCTGGTTGTACAAGGCTAATCCACACAAAATGCCAAACAGGAAGTACTGCAGTGTGTTGTCCTCCTGCGTTGGCGACAATAGGAAACAACTCACCAAAAGAAATCCATGCATCCTAGTACTTTGTACTTATGATTTTTCATGGTTCCTTAAGAGCTGAATTATTCAAACTGAATATTGTTCCAGTATTGTTTATCATCAGCAGCAGGGAACCTGTATAATGATCTAACTTCTTACTTTGGAGGGGAACCATGCCAGCGTTTTGGAGTCATTGAAGATGAACATTCCAGATTTGGCTGACATCATCTCCTTAAACAAGTGGTAGAAAAAGTCTCTTTTGTTGACATCTGTGAGTTTTGAGTTCTCATCAAAATAGACCTGGGACAAAAAAAGGTAAATATTTAATTTAGATAACAATTTAAAATGATGCCATATTTTTAATGTGACACTATAGCAATGAACTTATTGCAGCATATTTACCATAAGTGGCTTCTTGAGGGCATCATAATCAGCAACAGCCAGCTGTTCAAAGGTGCCATCCAAAAGTTTTGCTCGCTTCAGCTTCAGCTCAAAGAAAAAAGGGTCTGGCTGGAAAAGTTCAAAAGGCCAAGGGAAGACCGCTGTTTTTTGCTGATGCTCAAACTGTAACACAACAGAAAATTTCATTGCACTCTGATTTTAATTCAAATGTTATGCAATATATTTGCAATCCATGCAATGAATACTATAATTGAGTAAATTTCTTGTGCGGTTAGACTATCAGGATGAATCCAGTTTTACAGTCGTTTTCTAAGACAGAGAACAATGTTTCTGGTGCAGAAAAATGTCAGGGAAAAAAAATCATACATTGAAAAAACACATGATAAATGTTGGTTTCCTGAAGACCCTGTCATCACTGTAAATAAGGTGCGGTTCTCATGAGGCAGAGTTACCTTCATATAAGTGGCATAGATGTCAAAAGCCATTTTCTTGCTCTGCAGATCCATCAGAAATGGGAAGCTACAAATCATAGGTGGCTCATTCCCATCCTAAAGAAAAGAGAGCATTCTTTTTTATTTCTTTACATTTGAGATTTTATTTTCTTTTTGCAAACATATTGTGTGTTTTACATCATATCAACAGAGAAGTGACAGAAACAACAACAGAAAGAAGGAAGGAATGACTTGACAGAAGTCATGAGGTGGATTCAAACTCATGATGTTGCTGGAACTATCAGCAACTCATCAACATCTTTTTTTTTTTTTTTTTNTTTTTTTTTTTTTTTTTTTACCTTGTTTTTTATCCACAAACGCCAATCGCACAAATCCTGCTCAAGAATTTCTTTTTTAATCCTCAAGCAAAAATTGCTTTCTGGGATTCTTCGAGGTCCGACAATCCTGTCATTTGCCTTTAACGCAATTCAGAGGAAGGTTAGTTGATACAGCATAAACAATTAGAAGATTTAATTTAATGCTGTTTAAAATACACACACACACACACACACAGAAAAAACATGATAACTGAGTGTTGACACTAACATTGTAGAGACACTGCAGGACTTGTAGAATTTGTTTGGTGTTAGAAACAGGTACACAGGACAGGGCCAGTGACAGAACCCGCTTCCACACCGCCACATGTTTCACCATGGTGGAGAGTCTCAGTGAGGATATCCAGTTCTCTGTGGAATGCAATCCATTTGCAAACAGTTATGATGTCAGTAACACACATTATCACTAATATAGTATAAATGAATAATAGCAATAGGCAATTTACCAAAATCCCAGACCTGAAGAATTTCTAGCAGGAATAATAAGGTAGACACACATCAGCATGTGATATGTTATANAGACCTGAAGAATTTCTAGCAGGAATAATAAGGTAGACACACATCAGCATGTGATATGTTATATTTTTTATAACTTGGATTTTGTCCAACAGGTAATCTATAAACTACATGTTACTCAATTTAGCAGGTTAAAGGACCATAAAAAGGGGCCATTTTGCATGTTTGAGCCTAATATAGTCAATTTTCATAGATGTTACTTACTATCCCAAGAACGTTTCAAGTATCAACAAGTTGATTTTAATAGTGAACCAGAACAAAGTGAAACCAATGGTGGTCTGGAAGGTAGGGAAAAACTTTTTTTAATTCACCATTCCAGTAGTATGCTTTGGGAAATGATTGTCAGTAACCTTATATGTATGAAAATTTAATATATTAGGCTCAAACATGCAAAATGGATGGTATGGTCCTTCCAGCTATGATATACGTATCTTTCCTGGTGATTCCTGATGATGACAGACTTGCTCAAAAATGTTGTAGCCATAATAAACAAAATTAGAAATGTTCTGATGCCTGAGCAGTATTTAGTTTAAGCTTGCATGTCGCTAAAATGGGTGGTGTGATATTGTTAGGTGGTTGCTGTTGGGCTGAGTTGTGCTTTGGCTGATTTTCAGATAAGGTGGTAGAATCTCAGGTTGTCTCCATGGTGTTGTGGATGATTGGTTGGCTGTGGATAAGTGGTTGCTCGAGCTGGTTTCTGTGTTAGTTTGGGTATTAGTAGGTGGTTGAATGTTGTACTTTGCATATGCTGTATTTGGTCAAGCAGCCTAAAGTGAATGTTTAAGCAGTGCAACCATCTAATAGTTTAATGGTTTGATCAGTGCGAGAGCTAATATTGGCAGCTGATATTTCAGAAACTCTGGGTTCAGGGATTCTGGGTTTGACAGAAATATCTGAGCATTAACTGTTAAAGACCTTTTAATTACTTTTAGCAAGATTTTTGTCTGTAGAAATGCATTTTTCAGTCTGAACGACAAATTAGCACAGAAACATAAAACGACCCCTCATCTTTTAGTGAGACGTGTCCTATTGAAGAAATTCATTTCACCTGTCATTTAAAGTCACTTTTATCCACCGTCTCCTCCATTATCAGGTATCATTGATGACACATATCATGAATGGCTTATGAAGCCTATCATTCAAATTCAGACAGTTCTCTCACTACCACTTCAGGCTACCAAAGTGCAAAATTACAGCCTCAGTTATTGAAAAAAAAAAAGATGTAGACATCTTGGTGCGCTGGTGACAGTACCTAGGATCTGCAGGCTGTCATCCGACAGTCTCAGCAGAGCGTCTGCAACCGCCTCAGTGAGATTTGTGCTGTGCTGTCGTTTGTGTTTCTCGATCACATGCAGAAGCTCACTGAGAAGCAGGTAGATCCTCAAACCCTCCACTCCCACCGGGTTCTTATCAAGGGAGGGAAGCAAGTGCAGGAGAGCAGCCTCAAACTGTTTGAAAAAGGTTGAAAAGAGAAAAATATCAGCACAAATGGCATTATTTTCATCTTGACCAGTAATGACCAGAATATATTGACTGCTAATAAAATGTCAATTAATCAATTTCAAGTTAGATAAAAAGTGAAACTTAGTAACAGATTGTTAAAATAAACTTTCAAAACTTTACACATCTGATTAAATAACAAAAATACTTGGTAATATGACAGTTAAATACCTCTGCCCAAACTTGATCGCTCTTGACTAGTTTCTTGAAAGCAAGTCGTGCAATTGACAAGTCCAGGCCAGAGTACTTTGCTGATGTCTGGAAATGCTTGTCATGGCTACGAGGGAAAAGAGGAAAAAAAGCAAAGGCACAATCGATAATTCATGAGATTATAAAGTTCAGAAGTGGTAATGATACATATAGGCAAAGCTTTTACCTTCTGTCAAGGAAGCTTTTATTCATACAGGACGCAGAAGAAAACATTCGGTGGATTTCCCTGTGAAGTTTTAATATTTTTATTTGTGAAAAAAGTGAGATTTGGATTCATATGAATAATATAATTGTACAATTGTATATAAACTTACTTTCTTGTCTTTTTCCCAAACTTTGAAGCACATTCAGAGACCCATTTGTCAATCATAACTTCAAGAGAGTTATGTGTGACACTGTTCATACTGTCATGAACTTCCTGTAAAAGAAACAACACGAGTTGATGTTTTGTTTAGAAGAATGCCTGCACATACATGAATCATTATTTTCTACATTGTATGTAAATGTGTTGGTACCTCATTAGAAGTGCATGTTGCAAATGAACAGTTTCCTCCTGCATAGATGTTTCTGATTTCGTAACCGTCACTGGAATCTGGATTAGTAAAATAATCAGAATCACTTCGTCACGGATTCATTATTTAAATCTGTTATTACAGATTTAATTAATGAAACTGTTTAAATCTGTTATTACAGTAATTTAATTTACCCTGTGACAGGGGAACAGGCAGGGGCACAGGCTGATGGCTTCCCTTTCCATGGCCCAGCTGTCCGTGTTCCCCACAGCCAAAGGAGTAGACCTTCTTGGAGTCTGTTAACACTAATGTGTGATGTCTGGCAATAAGTAACAGATAATAAAGATTACATGGCATGTTTGATTCCAAAAAAGACATAAGACTTCTTCAAAATGAATATTTTGTTATCAGGTCAGGATTCACCAGTAAACATCCCAGTGGTTTTGAAGGGTTCCTGCATCACTGAAGGTTTAGCTTCCTGCGTTATCTCTTGTAGATAAGTGTATTTTATTTCCCAGTACTTTTATTATATTATTAAATATTTGCTGTTTTCCCCTCATCCTAATTGAAAGGTACTATTCAGAAACAAACTTACTCTGACAATAAAATAAAGTTTCAATTTCTGTTCAATTTATAGACTAAAACTAGTGATATCGCTGTTTTCTGGTTAAATGAACAGAAGGAAGGTCCTAACTGTCTGAGGAGTTGAGATGATAGTTAGTTGAAAGTTACAGAGAAATCCTTATTTACGAAAGTATATTTACATGCACACTCCGATTTTGTCTGTCATGCAATTATGACAAAAATGCAGCATAAGGATGCATGGAATTAATAGGATTCTGTTGTTTCCTTCAATTAATGTAAATGTAATAAATTATAATATAAATTACTTGTTGCTTAATCAGATTATGAAGTACACCAATGTCAATTTATGTTGATTTCAATCTGATTATGGTGTTTACATGAAGTTTGAAATAATTTTTTTTTTTTTTAATTAAAAATCAAAATTGCAAAAGTCCTCCTCCAAAATTTTCTGCTTTCTGTGCCACTTGGAATCCACTGGAGTGAATAAGCCTCAGAATTTTGGCAAAACTGATTTAATCGTACCGGCCACAAGCGATCTTGATGACCTTTGCCCCCCAGAGCTCTGCAACAAGCTGAGGACATAGTTCATCTCTGAATGAGTTGTGCCCAAGCTGGCCGTACTGACCAGAGCCAAATGTATACACTGCACCGCCCTGAAGGACAACAAAACAATCATACCGTAAAGACTGAACCATTTCAAACACGCTTCAGATATAAATTGGGGAGTAAATAAAAATGATTTCCTTTGTACCAAGAAAATGCTTTTCTAAAAATAAAATGCAAAAGATCACTGAAACATAGTTTTCTTTGTCTAACCTTTGTCAAAATGGCAGTATGGTCCTTTCCACAGGAAATGTAAATCGTTTCCTTCATGTTCAAGCTGTGAACAGGAGTTGGAGTAGGTCTGTCTATAGAAAATATATTAAAATCAGGTTTGAATATTATGCAAACATAATAAATAATTTAAGGAAATATTGTATTATTATATTGCAAGTAAAATTCAACTGTAAAAGTAGCTAAAAGTGACAGAATAAATAAAAAATAGTACTAACATATTAAAACTACAGTAAAATTGCAGTATTGTTTGTATGATACAAACAATACTGCAGATAATGCAAATATAAATAATGAGAACATTAAAATGTCTAAAAAGTAAGGTGAAGCAAGACAAAAATAATGCTGCTCCAGTACCTGTTGTGTCTCCCATGCCGAGCTGTCCACAGTTGTTTCTGCCCCAACCAAACACATTTCCAGAGACAGACAAGGCGAAGCTCTGGTCTCCTCCTGCAGCGATGTGGACCACCGGGATCGCAGACAGAGCCCTCAGGTGTTGGGATGATGCGGCACCATGCTTCCTCTTCCCCAGACCCAGTTGGCCAATGGAATCCCGGCCCCATGTGTACACCTGGCCATCTGTGGAGAAATGACCAGGACTATAGACAAATGAATTCCTTTAGAGCAAACCAAAACATTTATATACCACCTCACCAACGAACCACCAACCCTATGAAAAACCACAGAAAACCCTGTGTGCTGTACTGAAATTGAATCAAGTATTTTGGTTTTACAGTATGAGCGCCAAAAGCTAACATAGAACAGAAATACAAAGTGCCCATCCAGGCATGAGCCTTCAACAAAAAAACTTAATTCTTAATTTAAGAATTGCCATGGTTATCAGTTATATGTTAATTGTTGTATATCAAAATACAGATTTTGATTTTCAGCCAGGTTAGCTTCAGGGAATCACAGCAGCTTACGAAGTTTCCGCAACCAGCTACAACAGAGCATTGTTGGCTGTGTGGGAGCAGGCAAAGAAGGGAGGCACACTGTTCTACACTTAGCATAATATACATGGTGGTAAACCGTTATGAGTTCAATGAATGAGTGCAGGCAAGTCTTAAGGCCATCAGGTGGGCACCTTCTCAATAACTAGGGCCCACCTGATTCTATTATTTTTAATGAGAGGACGACAGAAAAGTCGGCTGTCTGAAATATCCCCTGAATCTCTCTTCATCCACCCTCAGTTCTTGAACTAGATTATGGGATTCTCCCAGCAATTTGCACTCCTGCAAAATGGGATGAAACCACATGCACCTATATGCCTGCCTTGCTTGTCGATTCTTAAATGAGCATATAAAATGGCCAAATACAGTAAAGCTCTGATTTTACTGTTTTTATACAACACTGTGCAAAATGTTAAAATGCTATTGCATCCTCCAATACTGAATTATATCTCATCAAATTATCTACTGCTGTCATCTGCTGTTTGCCGCTGCAGACAGTGACAGTGATTCTGCTGTAAAGTAGAGCTGGTAGGGCTGTTTTTCTTCTGCCAACATGTGAATCTGAAAGATTCTAAATGTTCTCAAACAAGTATGGTTTGCAACACTTAGCTTAGCCCAAGCAGCTACAAGCAGATAGATACAATGTCGATATGTGACTGATACATGACACATCTGCTCTCTGTTTGGGAAGAGTGAGTTTCACAGACAGAATGTAGATGCAGAAGAGCCAGAATAGGTTTGGACAGGAAATGGTGTTTCCTATTATTTAGTTCAGCAGTTATATGATGGCATGGCCTGATATCCACTGCTGGGCCTTCTGATGGATGGAAGACATCATTTAACTTTGGCTTTGGGCCTCCATCAAAATGTTCACCCAAATTGTTGCACATACCACCATGTGTATTGATAAATAGTGGCTTAAATGCAGAAGCAGAAGTGTCTACAGAAGTTTTGGATCAGTTAAAAAAATTATTAGAGACAAAACAAATTTTGTCTGGGCTTGGTATAAGTGCCCTTTGAGCTGCCTGTTGTGGTCTTGAATAGGGTTCAGTTGATTTTGTCTTAACCCTCTGGACCTCACCTAGACTCAGCACAGGTCATCTTGTCTGCAGCCCTGATAGCACGTACATACAAAAATTCTAAATAAACGTCACTACAACATGTCTGCTGGAGTTACTGCAAGTTTAAACTTGACTGTACCTTTGGTCAGGGCAACTGAATGCTGGCTTCCACAAGCAACCTGAGTTACTGATATGTTGCACAAAACATCCAGGGGCCTGAGTGAGTAGAAGAGATACAGCAGAGCTCATCAAATTCTAGACTTAGTGTCAAATTACAGTAAGTATTATGTTTTTATGAGACAGAAAAAAAAATCACATCAGTCTCCCATTTTTCTTTCAAATGCGAAATGATTTAGTTTAATTTAATGATTTTCTCCACAAACAGCCTCTGTTCACCCTTACCTGGGAGTGTAAGGAGTGGAAGTTGTGTCCACGCAGAATACTCTGCCTTCTTCAGACAGCAGAGTGACGATATCATCTCCACAACTCACGGCCTGAATCTTTTCTTTACATTTCACGAACTCTGAAGATACAAGGACATTTAAAACAGCAGGTGTTAAAAGGATCCCGCTGGTTATATTTTTACAGGATCTGAAAATGTTATTATTATAAGGTTGTATGCTACTAGTACACTTTATGGATTATTTATTATAAATAATTCATAAAGTGTACTTCACTGTGAGATGATGTATGGTTAATCACTATGCAGTACTGGATATTTCGCAATTTTAACATTTGTACTGTTTACAATTATTACTGAGGTAAATACAATGAAAGTGAATTGGACTCCATAGAAAACAATGGAGCATGTAACTGAAGTTAAAGGACCATACCACCTATTTTGCATGTGAGCCTAATATATTCAATTTTCATATATGTAAAGTTACAATCATTTCCCAAAGCATAAAACTGTATTTCAGCTTTCCTGATATTTTACAAAATCTCTTCATCTCTCAAAATCAAATATTCAAGCTATACACCCACCTTAAAAATCCATGTTTTGCCTGCTAGTTACGCAAAATTATGAAGTCATGGTTGTTAAATTTTTTTCATAAACGCAGGTCTTCTTTCGGGACTATATTCCCCGGTGGAGACATACATTCAGTCCACGTGTTTTTTTAATTGCGCTTAAATGCTAAAATTACGAAACTTCGAAAAAAAAACCTGAAAATACTTGTTGCTTATGACAATAGATTACATATCCCAAAAACTTTCAGGTATTAACAAGTTGATTTTAATAGCATACCACAATGAACAGAAACCAAAGGTGGTCTGGAAGAAAAATGTTTTGTTGTTTTTTTTTTTTTTTTTANTTTTTTTTTTTTTTTTTTAAATTCACCGTTCCAGTATGCTTTGGGAAATGATTCAATAATGTTACGTGTATTAAAATTTAATATATTAGGGTCAAACATGCAAAATAGATGGTATATGGTCCTTTAACTCATTAACTGTACGTGTGTACAGTGACACAGAAAAAAAAGTTACTCATTGTGGACTAATGAGATTCTGAAAGCTGAATGGAGTTTACAATATACAGTTACTAAGACAGAAATTTAATGGTTGTATGGGATTTTAAAACAATTTTTCAAAAAGTAAATTATCAATATGAAATCTCACAACATCCATTTATAAAGAATTCTGCGATGATTAACAAATGTGTCCATGTTGGTAACGTAGATCTGTATGAGAATAATGGACTTTTTAAAATGAGCTTTTCTGAAGTAGCACACTGAGTATAAACGTTTTTAAAATTAATTACATAATGAACTACAGACAATTACACACATAAAACCCAGGTAAGAGTGAGCAAAAAGGCACAGAGGAAGAATCAGCATATGAAGTACAATGAAAGAGTATGTGATTGATAAATAAAAACAGAAAAGCAGAAATAGTGAGGCTCACTCTGTCTTCCTTTGACTCTTCTTCCGTCTTGGCTCTCATTTGTGCGGATGATGAAGGAGTTTCCGTTGCTTTTAATGAAAGTGAAAACACTGTGACCCGCTGATAGATCCTTTATATGGAAACCGAGCTTTAAAACGTGAATAGTATCATCTGTTGTTCCACAGACATTTGATTCCACTGTGGATGTCAGCCCGAAGTTGTCCCTGCTGTCTTCCCCCCACGAGAACATGTTCACGCACTCCCAGCAATACTGACTGAAAGATCGCTGCTTTTTCTTTTTTTATCAACTTTGGCAGAGAAACGAAACTGAAACTAAAAATTTACCTCATTAGAATAGAAACTCACTGTTGTCAAAGAAGGAAAACAAAACCTAAACCTGCAAATGAATAAGCAACATGAAACGAAAACAAAGCTGGTGTGTGTTTACACTGTCCCTGTATGCATTAGGCGAGTGGTGTGTTAAATTAACAGAATGCACTTTAAAAAAAAAAAAAANCCTTTAAAAAAAAAAAAAAGAAAAAAAAAGTTAGAGCACAATTTCCATGATCGACAGAATATTAATAGTAAAGTCACAATAAAAATTACAGAAAAATGCATGCTTAAAGTTTTTTAAAAAGGGATACGAGTTTTTGAATATGGAAAAATAAGTGCATATATAAAAAGCTGGTATGTCAGTTTTATAAATGTTTACGGCCATGCCAACCTGAACACGCCTGATTTCGGAAGCTAAGCAGGTTCAGGCCTGGTTAGTACTTGGATGGGAGACCACCTGGGAGCACCAGGTGCTGTAAGCTTTTGTTTTTCACGTTTCTCATCAGCAGAGGGCGCTGTTGCGTCGTCAGTNTACCAGGTGCTGTAAGCTTTTGTTTTTCACGTTTCTCATCAGCAGAGGGCGCTGTTGCGTCGTCAGTGGAGATAAACAGCACTGATTGTGACTGATTTTTACAGCTGTTATGTTTATGTCTGCATCCCGTTTTCAGGGCATCTGATTTGATTTTGCTTATAGTTTTTGCAGCAAACCACACAATGTAAATGACATTAAACCATTAATTATAAGTGTTATTACGAGATTTATTCTGCTGAACCCCCCCCCCAAAAAAAAAAAAAAAAAAAAAAAAAAAAAAAAAAAAAAAAAAAAAAAAAAAAAAAAAAAAAAAAA
>VXCM01003025.1:81713-92772 GCA_014773175.1 Lucifuga dentata | reverse complement strand
AACATAACAGCTGTAAAAATCAGTCACAATCAGTGCTGTTTATCTCCACTGACGACGCAACAGCGCCCTCTGCTGATGAGAAACGTGAAAAACAAAAGCTTACAGCACCTGGTATTCCCAGGCGGTCTCCCATCCAAGTACTAACCAGGCCCGAACCTGCTTAGCTTCCGAGATCAGGCGTGTTCAGGTTGGTATGGCCGTAAACATTTATAAAACTGACATACCAGCTTTTTATACATGCACTTATTTTCCTGTATGGGCGTGTATCAGTACACCATTTTCTACACACATATTAGCCAACTGGTTAGTGCTGAACGTTCAAAAACTTTAAGTATGCATTTTTTCTATAATTTTAATAGTGACTTTACTTTTAATATTTTGCCAATAATGTGAAATTGTGCTCTAACATTTTTTTAAGTAGTAAAAAATGCTGTTAGAACATCAGTTCAATTGTAGAGCCCTGCAATGTAATGACCTAATTGTTTGGAAACAATCAGAGCGCTACAATTGCATTTGTGCTCTCGCAACTTTTATTCTTCCAGTCATATGTCACTCAGTACAGAGGCTCATTCATCAACAAAACAGCACAATAATAAATAGGTTATGGTCTCCAAACTGAAAAGTGCCAGTCCAAGGTTTGAAAATGGAATATTTTATAATGAGTTTTATTCCCCAGGCAGTCTTCTATTCAAGTGCCAAAAAGGCCCGACCCTGCTTATCTTCTGAGACTGGATATCAGGTGTTCACATTTGGCCATAAGAAATAGCTACAGTTTCACACAGACTCCATATATGCATGCGGTTATTTTCCCATTGTACTCTGTTTATTAGTACATAGTACCCAGTTCCTGTACATGTCTTAGGTAAGTAAATATACAAAAAATGTATACGCATCCATTTTATCAAGAATAAAAATGGCTTTAGTATCAATGTTTTGCTGATGTCGCTCTTATTTCTTTTACATATATCTTTTAGATCTTCCTATCAAAGACAGGAGAAATGGAAAATATGAAGTGACAGGAGTTGGTGAAACACAAAACTGTTGGTGAAACTGTTCTCTCCGTATGGTTAATAAATCTGTTAGAAAAGGCTGTTCCCCACTTTCACTGGGCCATGAGTTTGAATCTTGGAGTCCACAGTAAAATCAGTGTAGTCAGAGGTTATGGTGACCATTTTCATCACAGGTTTCTCTTTTTCCACTGTGGATATCATCACAAGTTATACTGATCAAACAGCAAACATTACGGAGTTGGTATCATGTATGAACCCTTCCAAAACTGTACAATAGGTTTTATTGTAGAATAGTGTCTATTGATGTGGAAGTTATGGTGCAAAGATTATTTTAATCACCTCTGAAAAGACAGTGATATCAGCTGCACTTTTTGTGGGGAATACAAAGAAACGCTGGTGCATTCATTTTGGCACTGCCTCTATAGTAAAAAGAGATAACCTAAATAAATATTGATTTTGAGCCTATAATAACTGATGGACATGAGTTCACTTCTGAGAAAAATGGGGCCTCTGCTAGACCATGCTGCATTGATATACAGTATGTATCTCTCTGGTCATATTTGTGGGAATCCTGGATATCTTTGACATGCAAACTGTTCTTGGTTTAGCCCAGAAGAGGGCGCTGTTGTTTAGCAAAAGAGGAAGTCTCTTGTTTGTGAGGAAACAACAGGGTTTAAATTTTGATTTAATTGTAGCTCTGATGGTGCCATGGTGAGACAGAAGCTACCTGCTACCTTTGGCATTTAGTCATTTATTCATCTCTCTCTCTCTCTCTCTCTCTCTCGTATTAAAAAAATGTACCGAAATTATAAATGATCATATTTGCTCACTCAATTTTCCACTTATTCAGCACTTTAATCTTAAACTTTTTTAAAAAACTTTTTTTAGCTAGTAAGCTAAAGGTTGAGCATATTTAGAAATGCCCTCTGCAAGCCTTTGTTCTACTGAATTTCTCTCTCTCTCTCTCTCTCTGTGTGTGTGTGTGTGTGCATGTTGTACTGAGCTGTACCAGGACCTAAACATCCATGTATCTTTTCTGCTTGTAACACAAAACAACATGACCAGAAAGTCATCTGTCACTCTCCCTCTCCTTTTCTCTTGCTCTCTTTAATTGGTTCTTGGTTCTTTCATCCACTTTTCCTTTTCTTTCTTTCTTTCTCCACATATTTTTTCCTCCACCTGTTTCTGCAGAAATGTTTGAACTCAATGGCAATAAATAAATAAACCAGCTAAACTATTAGATGATTTTCTATTCTCTACTTCATTTCACTTCACTTCATCTTTTAATTTATAAAAGGCTAATCAAATGTGTACAAAAAAAAAAAAAATCAATTATCAAACAAAAAACCATGGCTGGATTAGCCCACTAGGAGGCATTTATTTACTGTGGGCCCCTACTGAAATCTCCATGACGATCAGTATTCTCCACTTAGGCTTACTGTAATGTCCTACTCCAGTTTTTGAGTACAGTGTGTCAAATTTCAGAATAACACACATCCCTCAAAGCTCCCAGTTACAACATGATAGACGTCTTTATTCCTACGGGCAGGAGTCCTGTTTGTCTCTGTCCGTGCAATTGTTTACCTTATTTAATCTGCATAAACTCATATTCAGTTATAAATCTGACAGATCTTGGAGAATATCTTATCAAAGACCCCCTTCTAAAAACCCACTTTGTCCTGATTGTTCAGCCGTGTCAGACTGAGCTAGCAGTGAAACACAAATGCTTGGCAAATAGTCGTTCATTAGCAGTGGCGGCTGGTGATGAAAAATTTTGAGGGGGCGCAGGGGGGTATATGGACAAAATCTTCTATCCCTATAGGTCATTTCATATCTCAATATATCACGATATAGCATGTTACCTGGTAATTTACCAGGTAAATAAATAGTCTGTATGAAATAACCAAATTAAATACTTGACAAAGGAGAAGTACTGAGTATTTTCTCATTTAATTAAGAACTTAAGAGCAAAATGAACAGAAAGGGTTCAATTAAAATTATAGAGAAAAAAATAAATATCTTCAGTTATGCACTGACTATGTTTACATACATGCACAGAAATACAGAGTGATCAGATGAATTAAATCCTGCTCACTGCTGTTGGAAAATACTACTCACAATTTATTTTAACCAACATTTGGGTCCTAAGTGGACCTTTACTCACATTATTCTCCATCATTATTATTTCACAGGGGCCTCAAGATATCTGAATGAAAATGGGTTATTTGGGTACCCACGAGTCTCCTCTTTGCAGACACTGCAAATGATATCAACATCTCTTTCAACGCGTCATCAAGGGAGGCAGCAAAATCCACCAACCCACGGAATGTCCCGGGCTTGTGGCAGCGCTCGCTCTCATCGTGGCAACGCAAAGCCAACTCAAAGGCTCCACAAAATTTCACACAATCTATTATTCTGGACAGGATGTGTTGATTTTTTGTGATCTCTTCGTTGTGCCTTCTAATGCCAGTCCTGTAGCCTTCACCTAGCTGTTCAGCGACGCTTAGCCTGCCAAAACACTGTAGCTTCATGCTATTTTCTAGATGGCTGCGGCTACTTTGCATTTCTCAGACAGGTGTTTTAGGTCTTGTACACCCGTCGTTGTCCACAACGCTTCTGTGTGACACTCTGAAACAGCAAACAGGGAAATAAAAAAGGTCATTACTCACACCGCATCCCGTTAGCCAGCTCCGTTTGTCATAACAGCAGCGGAGAAGCCCCGGTGTTAGCTCGTCCTCATCACTGGTCTGCTGCTGAATTTTTAAATCAGGTGGTCCGGTCCAAGCTCCTTAATCCTCTTCTTTTCTTCCAGTGAAAGCCTTGAAAAAGGCTGTTTTTGTTAAGAAAGCACCGAATTTACTTTTTCCGCGGTTCCACTTGAAGTTGCCATCTCTCGAAAACACAAACTTGCTAGCTAGCTACCGAAGCAGAAAAACGACGGACGGCCGGGTATACGGAGTTGTATGCGGGTGTAAACCGGAAAGACAGCGTCTACAATAACTTTAATCACGTTCCAAATCTCATCCAATCACATCAAATCTCACATCACATCCAAAATAAAAAAAAAAACAAACAACTAAAACCTATACTAATTCGCTGTGAATAAAAGTGGGAGGGTCTGGAAAAATCTGCAGAAGCCAATGAAAGAGCAGCCTCAGGTCACGTGCTTGTCAAAAGTTGCAGGACTACTTGGCCGGCGCCCTTCACCCAGGAAGTATATGTATTTATATAGAAATTAAACAAGTACATTTTTAATGAATTTTTAATGAGGCACTTACAAACTACCAGACGCGATGCAGGACTACACAATTATTTATTTTATAATTATTTCGCATTATGTAATTAATGAATGTTTAACCTGTTTAAGTAGACTTTCTTTTCAAGATATTGGAGGGGGGCGGACCGCATTAAGGAACCACCGCTGTTCATTAGCCTTCTCCTTCATAGGTGTGTCTAACCAGGTATGTAGGTGAGTAAATTCACCTGTGTAACATGGTGCTCACTTTAAAAGGCCGGTGGTTTTGCATGCTTGAGCCCAATAAACACTATCCACATACATGTTATTTTCCAAAATATAAAACCATATTTTAGTTTTGTGTTATTTTGCCAAATACCATAATCTTTTAAAATCAAATGTTCAGGTGATGCACCCACCTTAAAATTCAATGTTTTGCCTACCAACACACATTTGCATGTAGAAGGCCTGGACATTTTAATTTCTTTGGTAAAAGCAATTTTTTTTTTCCTGAGACTATATTCCCCGGCAGAGACGTACATTTTCTAGCTTTGTGGTGGATCTGTTCAATTAAGTAACTTTGAGAAAAACAAACACAAAAACTAAATAAAAATAACAGCTTGTAGTCTCTGCTACTGTACTGTCTGCTACTTCCAGTATGTCTTGGAAAATGGTTGGCAGTAATGGAACACGTATGTAGGTCGTATTTATTGGGTTCATACATGCAAAACCACCAGTATGGTCGTTTAAGTCAAACGTTTGGTCCATGGAGCGCCATCTTGGAGCTGCTCACAAAATAAATTTAGCAGAATATATGATAGCTTTTAAAGGACCATACCATAAATTTTGCATATTTGATATAATATATTTAGTTTTCATACATGTTACTTTACTGACAACCATTTCCCGAAGGATAAAACTGTATTTCAGCTTTCCTGTTATTTTGCAAACTCTTAATCTTTCAAAATCAAATATTCAAGCAATACACCCACCTTAAAAACCAATGTTTCACCTGCTAATATTTACGCAGCCCTATAAAGTAACGGCCATTTAAATTTTTCAATAAAAACTGGAACTATATTCCCCGGTGGAGACATACGTTCACTCTACGCATTTTGTTGTGCTTAAACGCTAAAATTATGAAACGTCTAAAAAAAAAAAAAAACCCTGAGGTAATACATTATCGTGAACAACAAGTTGATTTTAATAGTATACCACAATGAGCTGAAGCCAATGGCGGGCTGGAAGGTTGGAAAAAAATTTTTTAACTCACTATTTCAGTAGCATGCTTTGGGAAATGATTGTCAGTAACTTTACGTGTATGAAAAGTTTATATATTAGGCTCAAACATGTAAAATGGGCAGTATGGTCCTTTAACTCTTGCTGTTGTTGGGACTCAGGGAAATCTTGGTTTCAAAGCATCATAAAATATTAATGTCCTGTAAATATATTTTCAGGAAACATATGTGTGTTCCAGTATTTTTCTTCATGCTTTTTAATATCTGCCCAAAGTAGAACATTTAGATATAAAGTGTATTGTGACACTGAAGTGGACAAAAGCGGAGAGTTACATTGACCAGCTATCTCACTTCAAAGGGCCTCAGTGCCTTGAAGATGGGACAGAGATGGAAGACACACACACACACACACACACACACACACACACACACACACACACACACACACACACACATAAAGCAAAGAGATGAAGATATAGGCCTCGTCCGACAGCTAAGATATAGCGTAAAGAGCCCTGGGGAATTTCAGGGGATTTCCACCAGGAGAATCGGACACATTGTCTGATTTACACTAACACTTTGGCTAAACTTATGATAAAAGTTCACAAAAGAAACATCGCAGTATCTGTCTGTATCCATCTCTGCCTCCATCTGTCTCCATCTGTTTTCTGCTCCTTCCTCTCTTCTTCTTCCTCTGTGGTGGTTGTTGTTGAAGAATATTTTAAACTTGTTAATGAATAAAAATTGTTGTTTGCATTTATGTAATTGTTGCAGATAATCATCTCATAATGTTGTATTTTCATTATTACTGTTGTTGTAAAGCTGTAGTACTTCTGTATTTCTAAAAATAATACAGGAAAAAAATGTATTTTAAGAAAGGCTGTGGTGGACTCGTAAGACAAACAACAACTACAGAAGTGAGAGAGAGTTTGGTAGAAGAAGGAAGAAGAGGGAGTGGAAGAGTGAAAGAGAAGTGAGAGAAGCTGAAAGAAAACACGTTCATTTTTATCAGCTTTTACTGCTTCTTTTTTCACCGAGAGGACAGCCAAGGAATGCGATGAAGAATCTGGTGAGAGATAAAGAGAGCAAAGTGGATGGTACTGTACTGTACTGTGTGTGTGTGTGTGTGTGTGTGTGTGTGAGCTGTGTGTTGATGCTTGTGCAACTGCTTGTGTCTATGGAAGTGCGATTATGTGAGTAGGATTTAAAGGAAGTTTGAACTCTGCCCTTTTCACCTTGTTATCTGTAAAAGTGCTCTCTAATTACATTTTAGTTTCTCAGAAATGTAAAAATTGATAATAGTATCCTTTTTTTTTTTTTTTTTTTTGCATTTTCACAATGATGAAATTATACACATTCAATAGTCGACTTCAGTGGATATTACTACTCAACATGTGTATTTTTTAATATTGTGGATAAATGTGGGTTTGATAACTTAATAACTTCCTTCCTGATTAATACTAAGAGATGATTTACTGTTATAAAATAGTACAATAAATAAAGACAGAAGTAAATAAGGACCACCCAGACAAATTGGTACTGTATCAAAACAGCCACAATACATTTTCACAGAGAGAAACAAACCATAATTTTCAATTATCTTACACATTTAGAGTAAAAAAAAAAAAAAAAAANAAAAAAAAAAAAAAAAAGCTCATTGACAGTTGATGTTTTATGAAACAAATATTAACAAACATCAAAGAAAGTAAAAAGAAAGTATAAACAGTTCCTGAATCCATCCAATGAAATCTACGTCTAAATTATGTTAAGTTACATGTTTTCCCCATGAAAAGAGTTCAGTTCCCATGGTGAAGAAACATTATTTACATCTTGACCATAATGTCCCAGCCACAGAGCCAGTGTGACCTAGCAGACATATTTTATAGCTTCAGTGTCTAAGACACTGCCAAAGTCCAACAATATTTACACACCACAGAGACAAGAAACTCCATTTAGCTCCAAGAGCTGCGTGAGAAAATAAATGAAACCTCATTTTACTCAACAACAAAAGAGGAAGATGTTTGCATCTGCTCTTTTTTTTAAACAAAACCCCAAAGGTGTATTGTGTTTGCAATATACAGTATATTTTACGCTGCCCAGACAAAAGCTTACACTGCAAACACCGCATGGGAAAACAAATGCAAACTGTTCACTTTATTTAGCAAATTAAAGCCAGACATTATCTTTTATGGCAGAATTATGACAACAATGAGAAAAGGCAGAGAGCTGTCACACACGAGACACAGTGACAAACACCTTTATCCTTGCTAATTATTCCAGTGAAAGCTAATTTTTGTCCATGAAAATATAATAAATAAGCTTCATAAAAGTAGTTCAACTCTACAAAATATTTACAGCAGCCTGAAGAAACACAGTTTTTTCAGCCGTTCAGGCTTACCATTCAATCTGATCAAACAGCTGAAAAATCTCTAGGGGTGCTGTTTGTAGCTGATACTGACCTTTGACCTCACTGTACAAGCAGAGATGTTTGGGGGCACTACAGAAGATCATTTCTAGGGATCATTTCAATTCCACGTTATTATTAAGATGGAAATGGTTTTGTTTCCATCTTAATAGTAACAAGACACCGTAGTCTTAATTTTTTTGAGAGATGCCTAGATGCTGGTTTTCGGGGAGCAAAGGGCAGTGCCAGTTTAGATTCACCCAGAACAAAAAATGTGACCTTGCAGCTGATGTAACTGAGGCCTTTACACATGATCACATGTAAAAAGTAATGAATGAAGAGGAATGAGCACTCAGATGGCCAGCTGCAGCTTGGTGAGGTTCCTCTGGTGCATGTTGTGGTGTCGCACCAACTCATCACTCCTGGCAAACTTCTTCTGACAGTTTGGCCATCGGCAATTAAATGGCTTCTCACCTGAGAGAGAGAGAGAGAGAGAGAGAGAGAGAGANATCGGCAATTAAATGGCTTCTCACCTGAGAGAGAGAGAGAGAGAGAGAGAGAGAGAGAGAATATTAGAATGTTTTTGCTCACCTTAAATTAAAGAGAAAGAAGAAAGTGATTTTAATTTTATCTATTCAACAATGGAACAAGCTTAAGAATAATTCTCCGTTGGTAATAATTTTTTAAACATATAAATTATGTAAAAGTTAAATGAATGAAGAAGAAATGTAAAAAATAAAAGTTTACGCACTTGTTTTACCTGTATGAGTCCGGGTGTGTGTCTTAAGGTGGTCAGACCGAGAGAACTTTCTCTGACACGTCTCGCATTGGAAGGGTTTAACTCCTAAACACATGTACAGTATGCATGCACACACACATTCACACACAGAGCACACAAACAAACACAGGTTCACACGCGTATCCATAAAAACACATATTCAACACCATACGTTCTCACACACACGCACACAGAGGGAGATAGAAAAATACTGTATAGTAGAGCACAGGCTCGCAGAGGCCATTCCAAAGTATGCTCAGCCTTTAGCTCCTTTCAAAGTGCACACTCAGAGATGTGCACTAAGAAGAACACAAGTAAGATACAGCGTAGTGCACCAGTGTGCACAAAATGCAAACGACTGTGTTTTCCACAAAATGCTCTCATGCAAACAGCAGGTGACGAAAAGTAGAGAGAGCACAGAAGTGAACTGAAGGAAGAGAAAGAGAGAGAGAGTGGAGTTTAGAGGAATCAAACCTGTGTGTCTCCTCTGGTGTCTTTTCAGTTGGTCAGAGCGAGAAAACCTGCGGCCGCAGTCTGTGAACTCACACTGGTACGGTTTCTCTCCTGGACAGCGAGGAGCAAGAAGACAAAGACATTTAGATTAATCTGATACACACACACACACACACACACACGTCATTGGCTGGTCAGATGCAACCTTCCCTCATTCTTGCATCTTGCTGGCCTGGATTTGCAGCTCAGTTTCATTATGGAGTTTTACTATTTGTCTTTGCCTTTCAGCTCTTCTATTCAATTTTCGATTCTAGATATCTTCGTCTCTTCTCCAGCAGGATATTCAAGAAACCTCAAAACAGGACAAAGAAAACATGGCACTCTACAGTAGACTTGACTTGCTCTGATATCCATAATCTTTTTAACTTCAGGCGTGGTGGGAATGTGATCCAGGAACTTGCTGAAAGAACCACAGTTTCTAATCTGGATAAATCCAGGTAATCTAGAACTGAACTTGCGGATCAGAATCACCTATTGAACAGGGTAAAATCATTTAATTTCAGATTTTGAATAAATTTTGGATCAATTCAGCAGCTATATGTAGACTGTTTAGTTCATTATCAGTGGCTGGCTACTCTTTGTAATAATGGCCGTTGAAGCTTATGGGTGCTTTAGCTTTTAATGTCAACCTGACAGAATGAAACTGGATTTCTCAGAAATAAAAAAACAAATATGTTCAGCTGATGGCTACAATAAAATATACAATATTATTAAGTTAGCTAAGGGCCTCTTTAGCAACTTTACAATGAGCTAGAATACTTCCAGAACCTGTGGCCACTTTGCTATATGGGAAATGTGCTCTTATTTTGGAGAGACACATGCTAACAATAGCACTGGTACTATACAGAGGCCCAGCTTTCATTCGTTTGCGCAAGCAAGATATCATAAAGGTTGATAATAATGATTTTGTGATATATGAAATTGCTACCAGGACCAGTACTACCTATATGCAAACTACACAGCCTGCGTATAGATTTGTGGCACTAATTGGATTGTTGCACATGGAACCATTAAACATACTAAGTTTGTGCATTATTATTATTATTGCACAGGTTTCATTGTGTCTGTGTGTGTTTCACCTGTGTGTTTACGACTGTGCATCTGCAGGTGAGACAGCTTGAAGTAGCGTTTGTTGCATCCTGGGTAAGCACACATGAACGGACGCTTCTCACTCGTCTCTGACCGCACAATAGTTGGAGCGATGCCGGGGACCCTCCGCACATCCTACGCACACATGGACACACACACACACACACACACACACACACACACACACAGCAATTTTAACACAAACCACTCAAAGCAGAATTGACCCCAGAAACACACCATGCACTCAATAATTAAACCAGTAAAATGTAAAAATAGATAACGGGCAATTAAATCTGTCTGTGCATGAATAAGAGGATGTGATCTGGTTGGCTTGTGGGGCTCATTACATCAAAATGATCATATATTCATTAGATGTGAATTAACAATAAAATGACCCCCAGACTGAGTGCGGTCCAAAGGGAGCTGTTAGTCACGCCTTTTAGACAGACCCCCTTCCTGAGCGCCCCATTACACCCCACGACCCGCTGCAGAGTGCTCAGAGGAGAGAGGAGAAAATAACAGGAAATAACACATTACCAAAGCTGTACACTCAAATCCAAATTATGTATCTGGGATCACATCTGTAAAATAAATCTGATCATTTTCTGTGCCCTCTCGTGTCACCCACAAATATAATTCACCTTTTTGACATCTGAGACAACTGTCACCTCTTTCATCCAACTTTCTTTATCTCTCCACTCTCATGCGCAAACGATCCAAAACGGTTCCCATCTCTCTTTTTCTCCCTTATTCTCTGCTCCCTCCATCCTCCACACCTCTTCTACATCCCCT
>VXCM01003025.1:55634-81652 GCA_014773175.1 Lucifuga dentata | reverse complement strand
CCCCCCCCCCCCCCCCAGACATCTGTTCTTCATTTCCTCTGTGTTTAGTATAATGGCCAGGGAGACTCAGAGGTCAGGCCTGCTGTAATTAGTACTGTTAGCAGCTATTGATAAGTCAGTTACAGCCGTTACATACTGGAAGATGCAATGGAGATATGGATTAATGTATTGATGTTAAATGAGGGTCCAAACTGAAATCATCAATTAGACTGAAAAAGTAAAAGTTAAAAAATCCTGACCTGGTTATGTTCAGTGAATCTAGTGAATCTAGTGAAATGTAGTCCAAAGAGTAAAATAGGGGTGAAAACATAACAGTTTATAAAATACTGTGTTTTCTATTGCTCAGTTTAGTTGTCAGTCAACTGTATTTGTCCTGATTGGAGCAGGTGAGGAGTATAAAGGAGGATGGTAAGAGATGAGCAGCAAAAAGAGGTGTGACAACCAGAAGATGTTAATATGTGTTCTAGAAATGTTTATAGCCTGGAAAAACTCTGGTTAATTCCATATGACACGCTGCAGCTAACAAACTGTGGTTTAGACTAAGCGTTCATGTGTGCATGTGTAGGTTTGAGGTCTTTAAGCATTTCCAATTGTAAGCTAATTGTTAGCTGCTAAACTAGGCAGTCAGGAAAGCTAACTTGAAGCTGGTGGTAGCTAAGTTGCTAATTGTTAGTTTGTGGTATAACTGGTGGCCTCAAAAAGGCCAACAATTAACTAATTAATCAACTAATTATCTCTGATGGAGATTTATGGATAAACTGGGGTGGATCTGTAGGTCAGATGGGGCCAGAGCGGAAAAGGTTTTGTTGAAGACGCCAGCCTTGACCTCCACCCACGACTCTCGCCTGCAGGGAGNCGGAAAAGGTTTTGTTGAAGACGCCAGCCTTGACCTCCACCCACGACTCTCGCCTGCAGGGAGAGAGGACTGGGAAGAACTGGCTGTCCACCATTGGTTGTTAGCCAGTTAGCCTTGTAGCCAAACCATTTCCGAAAATCAGAGGTAGATCATTCATCAAAAAGTGTCAGGTATGATGTGTGACAAAAGAGTCTCGGCAAGAATGAAAGGAAAGGTGTACAAAACGGTGGTGAGACCAGCGATGTTGTATGGCTTAGAGACAGTGGCACTGAGGAAAAGACAGGAGGCAGAGCTAGAGGTAGCAGAGACTAAAATGCTGAGGTTCTCTTTGGGAGTGACGAGGATGGATAGGATCAGGAACGAGTACATCAGAGGGACAGCGCATGTTAGATGTTTTGGAGATAAAGTCAGAGAGGCCAGACTGAGATGGTTTGGACATGTACAGAGGAGGGATAGTGAACATATCGGTAGAAGGATGCTGAGGTTGGAACTGCCAGGCAGGAGGCCTAGAGGAAGACCAAAGAGGAGATTTATGGATGTAGTGAAAGAGGACATGAAGTTAGTTGGTGTGAGAGAAGAGGAGGCAGAGGATAGGGTTAGATGGAGGCAGATGATTCGCTGTGGTGACCCCTGAAGGGAAAGCCGAAAGGAAAAGAAGAAGAAGAGGTAGATCATTCATCAGGCGTTGGTCGTTCGTAATTGTTTATCTTCTTGTTGCGCATGTCATACTGCATCAATATCGTGACATGACAAATTTTCATCATATAAGAAAATTATACTGGTATTATTATGAATGATATGGCACATAAAGTATGGTACATATCCTGATGTGTAAAGGATTGTGTACAGCATGTTGATTGTTGTGACAAAAGAAACAGCAACAAGGATTAATTTAACGTACTACACCACTAAGACATTAAACTTTACATGCACAGTATGAATTTAAAATAATTTATTACAAGCTAAAGTAACCTGACAAGCTTTCACAAAAACAATAAGTGTACCATGACTGACAGCAGCAACCAACAGTTTTTGGCAAACCATCCATCCATCCATTTCCTAAACCCGTTTGTCCTGTTGAGGGTCACGGGGGGGGGGCTAGAGCCTATCCCAGCGGTCATAGGGCGAGAGGCAGGGTACACCCTGGACAGATTGCCAGTCTATCACAGGGTTTGGCAAACCATGTTATTAGTTAATTTAATTAAAGGTTAACAAAACTCAATGATATAATTAGACAAGTTGCAGCAATCTTTATTTGATGATCTTGTGTGTGACTCTGTAATGTGTTTCACTGGTCATCAAGCGATATTAATGAAGAATGAAATTCCATTACTGTCGAGTGTATTTGCTTTGGCAGAGCCTGAGACTTTGTGTAATCCATATTAACAAATTACGGAGCAAACTATCACGTTGCTACTCAATAAGTTACCACACTTTTTTTTTGCAGCTCTTAAATTATGCTTTAAAAGGAACAAGAGTGAAAGTTTGTTTACTTGTTCAGCATTTTTCACTGATCCAGGCCTCTTATGCGTGTCTTGCACAATCTGTTTCCTTAGGGGTGGGGGGCTGGGATGAGGNGAACGGGGTGAATGATGAAACAGGCCCTGAAAAGATCTCAAAAACGATCCCAAACAGCCGTGTTCTGGACTAAGAGCAGGTCTGGAGAATTTCTGCTCCTTGTCCTTTAGAGCTGCTGACAGACAGTAATTAAAATCTAATGATTTATTAACATGCTGCTCCTCGTATGGAAACTGTATCTTTACCCAGTGTAACCCTATGTGTGTGTGTGTGTGTGTGTGTGTGTGTGTGTGTGTGTGTGTGTGTGTGTGTGAGTGTGTGTGTGTTTCTCCACCGCTAATGGATTTGTGGAAAAGATCCTTCTTGGCCTCTTGAGCTCCCTTTAAAAAAAAACAAAAAACTTTGCGTACGTGTGTGCATACGTATGTGTCGGCATGTCTATCTTTGTGTGTCTGTGGAATGCACGTGTATGAAAAAACAAGCATATGCCAGTGTGTGTATATTTATGTGTATGTGCGTTGTGATCTTGACCCTGAGCGCATAAAGAAGGTGTATGTGCAGACAGAAGGGCAGTGTGACCTCACGATGACCTCTGGAGTACATCTTAAAAATGAATAAAGCGGTAACGTGCACAGTTTCGGCATGTGTGTGTGTGTGTTCTTGTTTTGACGTTTTAAATAGGCCTGAACCTGATGGTGCAGCAGCAGTGTGAGTCTTACCTGTATGCCCCTGAAGACTCCATGTGTGTGTATGCGGTACTGTGTGCTGCAGCTGTACACCATGGGCGTGCTGGGGTCACTCTCGTAGCCTGCTGCATGACTGTCAACACGGGGGGGGNGAGAGAAGGCAGTAGTGATGATGCTGAATGTCTGAATTGTTTCTCTCCAAAGTCAGCGGTTAGTTTAAAATACACTGTCGAGTTTTTGATCACTAGCGGTGCTGCAGAGCGATGTTCTGGTGAGCAGGTCCCCGTATGTTGTTGCATCTCGTACCAGCAAGTGCACAAGAACTCACTTACAGTATGTTACGTTCACATGACAAGCTGAAGTGGCCTGATGTTTTTGTTTTTTGCCTACATGTGACACAGATCTGATTTTTTTCTGATCAGTATGAACAAACCAAATCTGATTTTTTTCATATCAGATTATTTGGGTTACTTACAGTATATATGCGGTCCTAGATCCTCTCCTTATGGAGAGCTGCCCTGTTCAAGCCCCTTGAGGGTTTTTTGCAGCTCTCCTTCACATTTTATTNTATGGAGAGCTGCCCTGTTCAAGCCCCTTGAGGGTTTTTTGCAGCTCTCCTTCACATTTTATTTTTACTGTTTTTCATTTCTGACATTTTGCTTTTATTTTTTTTTTGTATGTGTAAACTAATAAAAACTAAAACTAAAAAACTAGATCTGATTCAAATCTGATCTCTGGCTGTGTGTGAATGGTCAGATCAGAATTCATGTGCTTTTTTGTTTTTTTTTACATCTCACTTCCTGTTGCACATCGCTGCACCTTGCAGCCCAAATACGGAGGACAGCTACAACAGTGCAAGCGGTCAGTGGAGAGATGAGGAGAATCCAAATTTGTATATGGAGAAGCTTCCATCCAAGCTAGAGGAACATATTGGAACCAAGCAGTTTTTAAATAAACTGCGTGAGAAATGGCTGAGTGGGAATCCATTTTTCTTATTCGACGCTTTTTCGTTGTTGTTCATGAGCGCATGGGGATCATGTTTTTTGTGACACCAGTGTTGCATACAGGTCACATGTGACAAAAAAGATCAGATCTGAGTAACAAATCAGAATTAAACATCAAGGGATATAATATGAACATACTGTAGTGTTAGATGCCAAGTGATGGGGCTAATGTTTGTGCATTTCTACTGAATGCAGAGGGCGCTAATGCTAACATGTAGAATGTAGATGTCCAGAGAATGATGGTTTTTTTCTTGTGAATTTACTGGGTAATATAGCTAAAGATGAGTAACTTTATCCAGTGTAGGAATTTGCTTTTACACCATGCATTAAAAGACCTTCTCATTATCTGGATCTGCACTGTGATTGGAGCTCAGTGGGCAGGTCTTTATGCTGTATAAGCTTGTGTTTCCTCCTTGCTCCATGACAACTTCATCATTTTTAAAACAAAAAGGCACGCCGGGAGCGCATATCTATGCCAAGGCTAACCAATTGCCAATAATAAAAACCTGCAAACTGCATTCTTCAAGCATTTGCATTTATGTGCGTGGATAACATATTTGGATACAGATGTCTTTGTAATGCAAGGTGTAAATGTTTTAATGCTAAATAATTTGTCTTATAAAAAGCTAATTGTTGTGCCAAGTTCAACTAATACATAATAGAAGAATGTACATTAAAAATACAATCACAAAAAAAAACAAAAACAAAAAAAAAAAAAAAANAAAAAAAAAAAAAAAAACAACTTTATACAAGATGCAAATATGAATAGGATATAGTACAGATAAGAAAAGGCCTCTGAGCACATTAATCCAGCCCTGAATGTAAAGCATACAGACAAAGATAACAAGATATAAGAATATATTTCTGTGCTATAAGTTCATGAAGTAAAGTAAATATAAAACATGAAATATTGTATGTTAGTATGAAATACTGCATGACTGAGTGTACTGTGTGCAGGTAAGGTCATGAATGTACCATCATTCACTCACGCTCACCTTGTCACATTGGTGAGAAGGGAACCTACACCCCCCGCCCACTACACCCCCACCCCCACCCCAGAACCACCACCATCATCACCACGCCATAACCTAAAACACAGACCAATCATTTGTCGGCTCAGCTATGTAAGTCGTGTTGATGTACTGAGATGAACCGTTCTGTTCTGTCAGAGTCCCATTTATCCAGAACAAGCCTGTAAAGTGGAGCTGGTGTGTGTGTGTGTGTGTGTGTATTGTTGTGTGTGTCAGNACAAGCCTGTAAAGTGGAGCTGGTGTGTGTGTGTGTGTGTGTGTATTGTTGTGTGTGTCAGAATAAATTCAGCAAGTGCTGGACTGATGTAAAGGGGATTATCACAGTAAATTAGTCTTAATTACATTAGAACTGATAGGAATTTTTAGTATACATACTGTAGCTCATGTACCATTACAGATACATTTCCTGTCCTCCTGAAACCAGATCTGTATCTATTGGTACCTAATTGTATGTTTTAAACCTCTGAAGTGGATAAAATTTGTATTTTTAATTGTAGAACATTACTCAATTTTTTTCTTAGCTTCTCTTAGCGGGAAAGTTGACCAATAGATTTATTTTGGAAAATTTTTGGTTTTTGATTTCTTGGTTCTTCCAAGCTTGATTGATTATGATCCATTTCTGATTCTGATTAAGTCATTCATCAGTGGGTCTGAAAACAACAAACAAACAAACAAACCCTTATCCTATCAAGTAAAGTTTTTGTTCGTTTTTTTTTTTTTTTTTTTNTTTTTTTTTTTTTTTTTACAGTGCAGCGTTTTAGCTTGCAAACAAAAGCTAAATTCAATGAAAAGTAAAATTACAAAAACTTACATTAGCCTAGAGCCATAGAAAAGTAAACAGTATTGTAACTCTGTGTACATAAAGAGTACTGTACTCATACAGAGAAACACTGAAGACATTCATGAAGGTCAACATATTGACAACTATTTAACATAAAAACATTTACTGGAACCAGTTTACGTTGCAGTAACACATCACACATTGTAGATTTTCCTCCCCGAGACATCTCTCAGCCACGTATGTAATATTATCAACCCAATTAGGCAAGAATATTATCTAGTGTATTTCCAGAATCCAAAGCATTTCATCATAGCTGCTAAAGAAACATTAATATTACGCTGTGTTCTACTGTGAGTTAAAGAGCAGAACAAAACCTGCTCTGTCTGACACAGCTGCCTGTGTTGTCTCCCGTATCTTCTTATGATAACATGCAGAGAAACAGAAAGCTCTTGTCTTTGAAATGTGTTATATTTCAGTCTGTCTAACCAAACGAGGAGGATGGGAGTTTGCATCCTGTTCTGTTGGAACGGGAATGTACACTGTAAGGCTGAGCGGTCATAAGGTGTTCTTTGTCTGCTTCACTTTTCCCAAGGACGGACATGAAGCCATCGAGGCTACGTCAGCGGGTAAAGGAAGTGTAAATCTTCTTAGAACTCTTGTTTTCATAAACTCCTTTATGCATATTCACATTCAGTAATCCATCAATTCATCTTCTTTTAGGATGTGTAATATTAACACCTGCACAGGTGTAAATTTCAGCAATGTTCAAGATTTCACTTCATCTGGAACCTTGTAGTTTCCTCCAGTCAATAATATAATATAATATATATAATAATAACTCCAGTATTCAACATGAAACTCACTGTAATTAACAGGAACATATTAAACATGTTTCCTTGTTCTTGTTAAGGATGTTTTTTTTAAAAATCCTTTCCAATGCTTTAATGTCAGTTAAATTCTACTCTCCCTACCTGCAGCACCGCTGTGCACAATGAGTGAAAACAGGCAGTTTTAGGTACCTTTTTTTAAGGCTCACTTGTGAAAAGCCTGGTCTGTTCTGACTGGCCAGTTGTGTCAGGCCTGAGTTGGAGTTGGCACCACACACAGATGCTGGACAAACACTCGCTCAGTCGTATTTGGAGGGTGTATGTAACCAGGTGTGTAGGCAGGTAAATTTAAATTAAAGGAATATTCAAAAGCAAAGCTTTCAGGGCAGATCAGGACCTACTGGCTTGTCTTACTGGTTGCATTTCTTAAAGCATCAACCTCCAGGTTTGCTACTCTGACAATATTCCACACATACTAGAGGACACATACCTCCACCAAGGCCAAACAAGCTGAGACAAAATTAGCCTCCATATCATGTTGACGAGGAATATTATTTGGGATCTGGGATGCGAACATGAATCTGACTCTATTTTTGCTTCCACTGCGTTACTCCCCTACACTTCCTCTTCCTCAACTCTCCCTGTCTTCTTCCTTCCCTGTTCACTCCTCCTCCTTTTGCTTTCCTTTTTTCCTGCCTCATCCTTGCAACTCCCTTCCACCTCCCCTTCCTTCTCTCACAATCTGCAGAGAAAGTAGCGTGGAAGGGGAGCTGGCTGCTGTAGGAATGAAGTAGCAACACTACTAGAGAGATCGGCTAAACTATCTTTAAGCAAGACCACTGAAACGCCATGAAATGTGTGTTTCCTAATTCTTGAAGACAACTCTAATTACTGCTGCTGTTTACCACTTTTTTTTTTTCTTTTGGCTTGTAGCTGCTGTCATTGTCTTGCCAAGTTTTTTTTTTCATTGTTTACATAAAGGACAACATGCACCAAATTCTCAACCTTTTAAAAATACTTTTGTCTCTCCAATTAGTTGAGTGATCAGTAGTAATGATACACACCACAGACAGACCACTTCCTCTCAATCAATCAATGCTGAGTCTGATTTAATGAGTTCATCGTTCCTGCACACACGCACACACACACTCATTTTCTCCACAAGCACACCATGAAAAACATACACATTCCTTCTCGCTGCAAACCCCTTTGTGCACATACAAATCTTTATCAGACACACACACACATTCATCTGTTAACCATGATGAATGCCTGTTGGCTCGGAGCAGGAAGGTATTTTTGAGCTGACACAGGCGCTGGCCAGCGTGCAGCTATGCAGGTCATGCTGACATACAGTACGTGCCTGTGAACGGCGCTGTAACCGCCTGCTCTTTGAATGCAGATACTACGATGATTATTCCCTCTGTTTCTGAAGCATTTCTGCTTAATTTGAGAAGAAGAGACTTGTGGTGGTAACATGAATAAATCTCTCTGTATGGTTTTAGCAGGGTTCTCAGGTCCTCTGATCAGGGCTTGTTGGCTGTCCCTCGCTCGAGGTTCAAAAATAAAGGCGACAGAGCTTTTGAGGTTTTTGACCCTTAAACTTTGTGTCTCCCTTATCTTTAAGATCTGTGGACTCATTGGACACATTTAAAAAGCAGCTGAAGATCCATCTTTTTAGGCTTGTCTTGGGCGGCACTTCCTTTGCTGTATTTAATTATTTTCTGTGTTTTATAGTTTATTGTAAACTTATTTTGCGTGAAGAACTTTGTGACTTTTGTTCTTGAAAAGTGCTATACAAATACATTTTACTTATTTACTTACTTACTGCATATGTTGTGTTTTTTTTTTTTTTTTTTTTTTTTTTTCCCTGAAACAGTTAGCAGATAAAATAACCAGGTGGAACTGGAGATGTTTAAGTACTTCAGTAAGAATGGTGAAATAAAATCTCTGCCCCCAAAATATACAGTATATCGTCATATTTACCACCCATAGAGAGTGAGAAAGGAAGAATGGCAGAGTGAAATGGAGCATCGTGCTGCCTAATTTGAGAGTTAAACTTTAAAGAACAGGGTTCCCACAGTTTCTGTGCCAAATTTATGCATATTTGCCTCTTATTTAAAGAGTACATTTTTTGTTTTTGTTATTTTCTCTAATTTTTATGGTTTAGTATAGTATTGTAATATGTGCTGAACATTGTCAGAATTGCAGAATTTGAGGTTGCCTCGTCCTGAACTGCCCTGAAAACATCATTTTTTCATTGGTCCTTCACTTTTGTAACATGTTTATGTCAACCTACAACATATAAAGTTACCCACCTACACATGTAGATAGACACACCAAGTACAAAGCCAACCAGCAGGTGTTTGGACAACACCCATATTTCACAGTCTGTGGGTGTTGCAAGTGCAGACCTGATGCAACCAGCCAATCAGAACGCAGGGTTCTTTACATTAGGGGCCTTAAAGAGGCAACAGCCTGTATTTACTCAGTGGGAATACCAGTGCTGCAGCAAACGAGAGTAGAAGTGTTCAGTGTGGTTTTTGCACATTAAAGCATTGCAAACAAAGAACACACTAACTGTCTCAGAAGATGATAATAATCTTAATAATTCATAATGACTGTCTAGCACTACAATCAGCACAGATTTTCCCTGTAACAAACATGTTGGTCTATGACATTGTACCTTAAAAACACTAGCGGGCTTTCCATAATATTCCTAGTCCCTTTGACTTCCAAATTACAAAGTGGAATGAACATTTCAGCCCCTAGGGTCCAATAGTTGAGCATAAAGCTTCTATACTTGTTTATTCTGTAGCCTTTCGATTCACAAATTATGAAAATAAAGTCTCAATTTTCATCTTTAGTTAAAGTACCATACCACCCATTTTGCATGTTTGAGCCTAATATATTCAATTTTCATACACGTAATGTTACTGACAACCATTTCCCAAGGATAAACCCATGTTTCAGCTTTCCTGATATTTTGCTAAATCTCTTAATCTTTCAAAATCAAATATTCAAGTGATACACCCACTTTAAAAATCCATGTTTTGCCTCCTAATAGTTATGCAGCCTTATAAAGTCATGGTTGTTAAAATTTTTCGATAAACACAGCTCTTCTTTTGGGACTATATTCCCCGGTGGAGACATACATTCACTACATGGTTTTTATTGGCCTTAAACACTAAAATTACTCAACTTCTAAAAAAACCCTGAATATACATCTTGTTCATGATAATGGATTACATATCCCAAGAATGTTTCAAGTACCAACAAGCTGATTTTAATAGTGTACCAGAATGAACTGAAACCAATGGTGGTCTGGAAGGTAGGAATTTTTTTTTTTTTAATTCACCGTTCCAGTAGTGTGCTTTGGGAAATGATTGTCAGTAACATTATGTGTATGAAAATTGAACATACTAGGCTCAAACATACAAAATAGCTGGTATGGTCCTTTAGGTCTTTTTACACAAAAGCTGTTGAAAAATATCTGTAGAGTGGTTTTGAACTTTGCTTGTTCCAGAATGATAAATGGACAAGCCAGATAGATTTAGAAAACCATTAAAATTGAAATTAATGAACCATCCACAACTGCTGCAAATTCTCATTTTACCTCACTCTAAATGTAAAACTTAATATGCTGAAGCGGATTTAGTTATTTTCCTTCGACAAAGTGATGATATTGAGATTTTATATTATTTTTATATTATTATATACTGGATAAGATTACCGATGGGCCAAAGTAATAAAAAGAAAAGCAGAGAAGTCCCTTAAGCACTGAAGCTGTCATCGCTGAGCCAAAACAATCAGGCTGTTCAGACAAAGCCACTCAGAAATAAGTTATAACCGCAGCAGAAATATTTCTCATTTTTCTGTCCTGCTCAGTATTTTTTCCAGTGTCTTACTCAAAATATACCTTACCGACTACTGCCATTTAAGTGTGTTTTTGTAGCTTTGGCTCAATTTACATTGTATTTGCATGGTTTGATTTTTTTGTTGACCAATAGAAACTCAGATGTCTGGCTCTGATTAGTCCACACCTCGAAAAGATTTTTCCTGCCTTTTTTCTGTGTTTAAGCGCTAATTTATTGGTTAAAATATAAGTAAAATTTGGCATTGCTGGCAATAAGTGGAACTTCAGAGGGTTAAGGAGAGCGAAGGATTCGTTCCTACCTCTTTATGGTGGATGCCAGTGTATTGACAGGGTTCCATGCCACACACTCCAACTGAGAGGTCATTTGATATAAATTTTCTCCGCTGTGGAGGAAAGACAAAATGTAGAGGAAAGCTCGTGAGCTGTGCTATGGACTGAAATTTACCAGGACTATGACAGCGCTGAGTGTGTTTGTCCATTTGTGTAGCTGGGATGCCGATTGTTGTCTTCAACAGAACCACGCACAGACACATACACACACACAGTCGCAGTTGGAGCTGAAGTTAAGGAATGTGCTTTACCAAAAAAAAAAAAAANAAAAAAAAAAAAAAAAAGCCTCAGACAGACACTAAGAAAGCAGAATTTTCCCATAACAGCCATCTTTTATGAAACACAGCAGATTCCAGAATCATTATTTAGACCTGCCATGTGATTTAATACTGCCACAAATCTACACACACACACACACACACACACACACACACACACACACACACTAGATTTATAGCTCTCACCCCCTAACACCACGGCCCCTCTATCCCAGCACCTGTAGGATCACAGCAGCGTTATGGGGTCGATGTGGTGCCTGGTACTTTGCTCATTACGCTGCTATTATTTTACAGTACAGTGAGGGCAAACAGCCAGCGCAGAATCGGTGGTATTTCTGCTGAGTGTATGGTTTAAAGTAATAATCCATGACATTTTAAAATAAATAAATGTCTGTTTTCCCTCTCTATCGCTGACTGATAAAACCCACCACTGTTTAACCTCCATCCAGAAAGCTTCCGCACTGTCCTGAATGCTTTGTGTCTTTCACAGGAAAAAGCCCTCAGCAGTAAGAGCAGTTTCT
The DNA here is from genome assembly GCA_014773175.1 of Lucifuga dentata. Taxonomy (NCBI): domain Eukaryota; kingdom Metazoa; phylum Chordata; class Actinopteri; order Ophidiiformes; family Bythitidae; genus Lucifuga; species Lucifuga dentata. The sequence goes on along the minus strand of VXCM01003025.1, from coordinate 69,943 downwards.
TTGGAATAATAAATAGATAAATAAACTGGATGGAGTAGTAGCACCAAAGCTAAACAGACAAAGAAAAGAGCGCCACCTACTGAAATTCAAGCTTCATTCATGGGAAAATTTAAGGATTTAATATTTAAAAAATGAAGCAAAAACACTTTAAATCTGATTTCACATTTTGTAATTCCTCACCTGTCCTCTCAAAATGTTGAGCTGAGATGTGAGTTAAAGGACCATACCAGCCATTTTGCATGTTTGAGTCTAATATATTAAATTTTCATACAGGTAAGGTTACTGACAATCATTTCTCAAAGGATAAAACCATACTTCAGCTTTCCTGATATTTTGCAAAATCTCTTAATCTTTCAAAATCAAATATTCAAGCGATACACCCACCTTAAAAATCCATGTTTCACCTGCTAATAGTTACGCAGCCTTATGAAGTCATAGTTGTTTAAATTTTTCAATAAATGCAGGTCTTCTTTTGGGACTATATTCCCTGGTGGAGACATACATTCACTTTGTGCTTTTTATTGCGCTTAAATGCTAAAATGACAAAACTTAAAAAAAAAACCTGAATACATGTGTTGTTCACTATAATGGATTACCTAACCCAAGAACTTTCAAGTATCAACAAGTTAATTTTAACAGTGTACCAGAATGAACTGAAACCAATGGTAGTCTGGAAGGTAGGAAAAACATTTTTAATTCATTGTTCCAGTAGTATGCTTTGGGAAATGACTGTTGGTAACCTTACATGTAAGAAAATTGTATATATATTAAGCTCAAACATGCAAAATAGGTGGTATGGTCCATTAATCTGTTCAAGAGTTGTTGAATCTATTCAACAACAGATTGTTTTTAGTTAGTTGTTAGTGAATGATATCGTTATGACAAGCAGGAAAAGCAACTATGCAGAAACGTCATTCACTTTTCACCCATTTTGGTTGATTTATGTAGTTGATTTATAATCTTACAAACTGAGATTTTTGGTGTTAAATGTCGGACATTGTCATCTTTTATCACAGGCTGTCAGTGGCTGCAAGAGCGATAAAGTTTGCTGTTGGTGGACATGCCTTATACTGTGATGTGGGACCGTCGTTTAGCATTGACCTGTAGCTATAGGCTTTCAGAGGCTTGTCACAATTAAAGGGATTCATGTTGATGAAAACAACATATGTTGGAAATCAATATTTGACAGACACAGTAGATATTTAATAGTCCTGTCTGCGCATCAATATTTTCAGCTTACTGTCTCTTGGTTTGATAAGACCCAGTGAGCAGAATTCATTAAATAATTATGGTAACTACACAGTATCACGCTCAACAAATGTTTTGATAATTGATGCTCATTCATAAAGCTTCCTTTACGTTAATTAGTGGGACTGGTGTCCCGTTAACAGAGCTTGGTTGTAAGGTGTGACTCAGGTAAAAGCCAATGAAGATTGACCTGTTAATAAGCAGCTTCATATTTAAGAGCCATGCTTTGTACTGCTTCATCTGGTGTGAAAATGTAATTGACACGTTAAATCAGCAAAGAAAACCTAAATTTTCTGCTTTCAAGCTCCACATTTTAAAAGATTGACATTTGAATATGAGAATATGAGAGAGATCTGATCCGCACACCCTTTAGTCCAGTGCACAGAGAGGTGTGTGTTGCAAGAGAAAGACAGAGGTGAGGCGGAAGAGATGTAGTGTCACTAGAATGTGTGTGAAATTAAATCAAAACTCACCATTTAAGTACACTGACTGATCATCTGACTGGACCTAAATATCAAAATTATTGATCACTAACATATGTGGGGCAAGTATAGTTTAAACCATCACCCAGATTTCTTACAGCTGAAATTTAAGACCAGAATGAAAGAGGGCTTAATTTTTGCGTGAAGGTGTGTTTTATGAATTGCTTTCTCAACATGTAAATAAGGAAATAATGTAGTAGTGCCTCTTTCAAAGCAAATGCTAAAAGATGTTTGCAATTTGCCCTTATCAACATGTTAAACTCTGGTGGCTGTGTTTTATAAATTCTCTGATTTATTCTCTCTCACTGTTTTTTGCATGAACACATGAACTTTGTCAGAAACTCAGGACAGACATTTTAAGGAACATTCATTTGTTTCACACCAAGAAACAAGGACTCGTTTTTGACCCAGAACTTTTCTGAACCATTTTTAGCTCCTGCTCCAGGTTAGGTACTCTAACCGTAGATATAAGCTTCTCTTAGCCCACTCAACAGGACAGCACCACCACTGTATACAAAGCAAAGTTTTCAACCTTCAAAGAAGATGCAAAACTCCAAAAACCAAAACACCATGGAACTTTGGAATTCCAATCTATTGTGCAATGCAGCTGTCATACAGTAAGCTTTATTCTTCTAGTCACCACAAGCTTCATGGATTAAAACTCAGGTTCGACACAACTTCACCTACTGTAAGGTGCACGGAGGAGTGAAACAATCCTTTGCAGAAAAGCAACAACTGACCTATTAAGAGCAACTTTACTTACATAAAAACCGATGTGTTTCGGCTTCAAGTTTATCAAACAGAACATGAAATACAGAATACATTTAGAACTTTGATGTCTTTTAAATGTTGCTTTATTTTGCTCTTATTGTCTTTTAAATGTTGTTTTAATGCATTGTTTGTGTAAAGCACTTTGGGAGAACAGCCAGAGTACAATGGGCATATAGCAACCAACAGGGCTTTTAAACTTGGAATACTGGAGATATGAATCTAATAATCGCTCTATTGTTGTTCAAAAATCCCTGAAGTTTTATGGATGGGCTTTTTTCTTGTGCTTTTATCTATGAATGATAAATGTGAGTGTACAACCTTCATGGAACCTGAAACCTGGTGAAATGTGAGCAAGGATTTCAGTCTAGGAAACATAATTCCTACTCTAGATAGTTCCAGGAAAAGTAGTTCCTAATTTAGTTCATTTGGCACATTCTCTCTCTCTCTCTCTCTCTCTCTCTCTCTCTCTCTCTCTGCTTTGATAAGACCTCAGTGTGTTTTTATTTCATGTTGCTCTGACCGGCCAAACTGACGTTCCACAGAGTAAATACAGTCCTGTTGGTACCAGGCTACAAGATTAGAGAACTGAGTCAACTCATATGAGGCTGCCCAGCCGTATGCGTGTGTGTGCATTTGTGTTTGTATCCGTGTTTTGTGTGTGTGTGTGTGTGTGTGTGTGTGTGTGTGTGTGTGTGTGTGTGTGCTGAGCTGAGCTGATATCAGTTATGTTTATGACACAGAAGATCCTCAGACTCAAGCTTTCAGGACAGCTCATGTCCACTCCACCCCCATGAACACACACACGTGCACACACTGTCCATAGTATCAAGCTCCTGCTTTGGTATTTAGATTCTTTCTGTTCCTCCCTCTGCAGGAAAACATCATGTCAGTGTCTTGTGAAGAATTTCAGCTCATTTAGAAATATAACAAAAAGCGAAAAGATGGTACAGTCAGGTGGTTTGGTTATAATCTGTAGGAGAACTTCCTGTACATTTTGGGTGCTCCATGGCACCCTGACATGACATGTGGGTGTCTTACCACTGAAAACCTACTAATCTGCATCGACACGACATCAGACATTTTGAAAGAAAAACCTGTCTTTGCTTCACAGAGTAAACAGGAAAAACAAATAAAAATGGCCGAAAACTGTTAAGAGGAAGAAGAACAAAACCGGAGAGGAAGCTGCTGTGGCAGCCGGACCTGCAGCAAACATCCTGTTCAAAACTGCTTCCTGCATATTCACGTTTCACGCCATTGCTGCTGCTGATCAACAGTTCAACAATGGAGTTTTGAAATATTTCCAGCTTTAATTGTTGCTGATTGTTTAGAATAAGAATAGCAAAGAGAGCGACCTCAGGACAACTAGTGGGTTTTTTTGTTCGTGTGTGTGTGTGTGTGTGTGTGTGTGTGTGTGTGTGTGTGCCGTTACCTGTTGTAAGGGTTCCTCAGTAGCAGAGCTTGGCTGCCTGTACAGCTGTCTGAGGGTGTGTGACATCCATACACAGGGGGAGGTACGGGATACTGCTGCTCACCTACACACACACACACACACACACACACAAAGACTGAAGATGAGTCCAATGTCATCCATGAATCATTAGGAGATGTATGTGTGCTTAAACTTTCAGCGTGTCTCATCTCCTTTTTAACTCTTCCCTCTCTTTCTCCACCATATTTCTATTTTTCACCACTTTCTGTTACAAATAAAGAACCATTACTTAGAGTTTCCCTCTTGCTGCTTTCCCAACGTGGTAAACAGCTCCCTGGACATTTCTCTGCATTCCAAAACGCCTCTCAGCTCCGATTCTTCCAGTTATCTTTTCCATAAAAAATTGGCACAAATTCTACGCTGCAGCGTTCATAAAACGACCGACTTACAGATCTAAATATTTACCAATAACACGGGATGAGGGGCGATTAGAGGGAGAGGTGTGGGTGGATGAAAGAAGGGATGAGAGAGCAGATGAGGGAATTTGTGACTCAGGATGTGGCTGATTTATACCTCTGACAGGCGAGGTCACAGCGGAGACGTCAGGATAAGGGACAGCACTCTCCCTAGGTGAGGGCCACGGAGCTGCCATGCAGACGCAGCTGCATACAGCATCTTTAAATACACATGCAGATCTGCTTTTGTGCTGTTGGGGATCTCTGGTGCATTGTTTATCAAAGACTAAGCCAGAACTCAAAACAAAAAAAGAGTAACGGAAAGATATAAATAGGAGCTGGAATTATGAAAAAGCAGCAAAAATGTCACCAAAACCTTTCCTAGAGATGTTTGTGTGACACTTTGATCACATTTTTTTTTTTTTTTTTTTTTTGCAGGCCAACAGAAACTATAATTTATGTTTGAAAACTTTGTTGTTGTTACAGTTTATTTCAGGTTCCACAGAGGGACAAAATAGGTGCATTTATTTGCAAAATTTACTGATGTTACATGTGTCAAATACTTTCAAAGACTAAAACGCATAAAGACACACACACACACACACCCACCGAGCATTACAGTAATACTTACTCAAGGTGTTCTGCTGAGTTAAGGCGTCTTCGTGTTTGAAGGAATGATTGGAGAACTGGGAGCTGTGGTGTGTAGGAGTGTGACCGTAATTACTGGCCCCATCAAACGCGACCGTGCTGTAACCTGCAACACACAAAAGCAGAAAATACACACAGTCATGTGGGGTGTGTAAAGCGTCCTTTCATAACGTAATCCATCAGAGATCACATAGTTAACTGCTTTAAATTTATTCAGACTTCTAAATCTGGACTGTAAATATACAAAGTCAATAGACACACATTTGTACATTTATACAGTTATATCAATACAAGTTTCTCTATGCACAAATTTGGGGGATCTTAAAGCTGTAACCTGTACTATACCTCCAAATACAATTACAAGAAAGCTTGTGATTTATTTAAAGGACCATACTGGTGATGTTTTCCAAATAAATACATCCCGCATAAACATTAGAATTGCTTTTCCTATCGTACAGGCAGCCATTGGTTTCATTAATTCCAGTATGCTACAAAGATCAACTTGTAGAGACTTGAAAGGTGCTTGAGAGAAGTAATTTATCACAAGAAACATGATGTCTATTAATTTTTTTTTTTTGTCAAAAGTTACTTAATTTATACAGTCCAACNACAAGAAACATGATGTCTATTAATTTTTTTTTTTTGTCAAAAGTTACTTAATTTATACAGTCCAACATGGAGCTGCAAGGAAGAAAATATATGTCTCAGCCAGGGAATGTAGGAGAAAAGATAGTTGTTTTTTTTTTACCAAGAAATTAAAATGACAGTGCCTTCACAATCATACTGAAGTTTTTGCAAGCAAAAACTTTAGCATGATTTTGACTTTGAATTTTAAGGTGGGTGGAACACCTGAATGTTTGATTTTAAAAGATTAGGGGATTTAGCAAAATAACACACACACACACACACACACACACAAACACAAATGGTTGGCAGGCAGTCTTTACTTGGCTCAAATGTCCAAAACCACCAGTATGGTCCTTTAATTCTACTTAAAAAAAATAATCTTACTATAATTACTGAACAGAACCATTATAAATTTTAAGGTGGGTGAAATCATATTTTTCCTCATATTTTTAAATAAAATGCTGTGGAACTGTGCATAACATGTTATTCCTTTTATGAGATCTACTGCTGTGCAAAGTCAAAGTTAAAACAAGGCAATAAAATAAAGCAAATATAAACTGTAAAGGAACTCGAGAAAAATATTGTCAGGCTTTAAATAGTTTCTTAAATTGTAGGTTGAAGATTCTGTCCGGGTCACTAAATGTCACCATAAGTCACTTTGGTGCTATACAGAATTATAACTGTAGTTAATAGGAGAATCTGCTGTGCCTTTAATCTGAAGTAATATTGCAAGTAATAAAACATTTTCATCAACAAATCTAATAAATAGAAGTACTTTTGATTTTTTGGGAAAAAAAAAAAACCCTCAAATCATCTGTGGCTGCTTAGAGTCCATGTCTACCCTGGAATCTCCTACCAAGGATGCAGTTTAGTCATCCAAAAACAGATTTTGATGGTACATATCAAATAATTTTAAATATTAAATTTACACAAATGATTCATGAAAGCATTCAGATTCTCAATCTCTATTTCTATTCCAGGCCTGGACCCTTCAAACTATTTGGAATTTAATGCGAAGGACAAAAAGTGAGCTCGTCAGGTCAGAGTTGTCTGTAATTCGGGACTTGAGGAGGACGTGTCCATCCAGAGCGGAGAAAAGAAAGCAGAGGAGGAAAGAAAGAAATAAGATAAAGGTTACTGTTCTGAGTTTAGCTGATCAGGTTGACTGAATTTGCGTTTATCATCAGCATCAGCCATAAGTTCTGCAACCAGGAGATTTATGATGATGTGAGAAATGACTTTGGCACAAGAAAGAGTTGGTTAGAGTTTGTTCTTGTACTATCTTATAATTTCATTTCAATTATTTATTTAGATATTTATTCATGTTCAGTGTGTTTTATTTGTGTGCTATGTTTTAAAAAAATATAATACCCGAAAATGTCTGTCAAATTTGCTTTAAAATACAGTCTTATATGTCAAACCAGTTTGTCATTATTTTGTTGCGATCAGATTGTGGGGCCCCAATTTCAAAATCTGTTTCGGGACCCTGAAAAGTTAGGGCCACCTCTGCCTGATTTAATCTTTGATTTGCTTTATATTTGTTGGCCAGCAATGATTTTGTGTTTTGTTTATGTTTTTTTTTTTATAAGAAAAATCTTCATCTCCCCTCCTCCTCATCACTTCTGGTGAAACTTTACAGGCTCAGATAAAAGACTTTGATAAACTCAGAGAGACGACGTCATCCAGACCTTTGATCACTTTGTTGCTTTTAGTGGATTATGTGATACAATATGACACAAAGGCTTTTTCTGTCTTGTTTGCATTGATGCCCACAAATATGCTCACATATTTGTGGGCATCAAACTCGGGGCATCAAACTCATGTGAGTCTACGGTACCCCGACGCACACACATACACACACACATAGACACACTGTTGTTAGGAGGAGACTTGATCTGTGTCTTGACACCCCTGACCAGGCCTGACTCATGACTTACCCTGACCTGGGGCACAACACACTCCCATAAATCACTCACTGGGCGAATGCGTACACACACACACACACACACACACACACACACACTTTCACTCTCTCTCTCTCTCACACACACTACACATACACACACGCATACTTCATTAATTAAAATGCAACACTTTCTGGATGGTGGATGAGAGGAATGGCAATGGAGAAAAGAAAAAAAATTCATTAAACATTTTCATCCATCTTCCACTCGCCCTGCAAGACTTTCTCTCTTTGTGTGTGTGTGTGTGTGTGTGTGTGTGTGTGTGTGTGTGTATACACATTCGCCCAGTGAGTGATGTCTGTGTCTGTGTGGTAGGGTGATACTGTTGTTGCCTTGAAGTCCAGCATTGAAGTGACAAGTCATGAGGTCAATTTGGGCCAAACCGGAAAACCCCTAAACTATTTTTCATCTTTTTTTTTTTTTTTTTNTTTTTTTTTTTTTTTTTTTAGCATCTTATCTTTTCAATATTTATGGATATCCAAACTTATATATATCATTAGAATATATCACATTCTGCAGCTCTGTTTCATATCTTCAGAGACGAGCAGATTATGTTTTAGTCCCGTTTTAATCATTATCTCTAAACATGATGTTAGCAGGTTATCAGGGCGCTACCGTAACACTTTACTGATAAGTTCTTTGGAGAAAACGTGCAGACACATAAAAGCTGTTTAACACTAAAAACCAAATTATTATGAGAACTAAATGAGAAATAGATCAATCTGACATTTAGAAACATTACTTTTTTTGGCTCAACAAGTGACCAAATTACTGAAATGTAGGTGTAATTTTTTTTTATTATTATTATCTTAGAAGACTTTATTTAACAAGACCTGTAATAAATGAAATGTTAAAAGGGAGAAAAATGAAATGTTAGAGTGATGATCCCTCAGTGACCCTCAGCGTTCTGCTATCAGCTCGACCGTCCTGCTGTTAGTTTGTTTGTCTGAGCACATCCAGCCGTGGCGGGCACCAGATAAACCAGGTCAGTGGTCACCAAATTATCTGGTTGATAAGCTCATTATTACTAATTAATCTGCTCAGTAACGACAAACAGATTGATTGCCCCGCCTGGAAAAGATGAAGGATTAGGTAAGAATGAGTAAAAGAAAAGGTTAAAATGTGAGGATCATGAAATCGCCCAGCATGTTATGGGTTTGAATCCCATTCAATGAAATTTGTCACATTTGAACGCAAACAAAAAAGTGTGTTAATGGTCAAATTAATCTGAATTTACAGTATAATGTGATGCTGCAGTTTCTGTTAATAACAAATTAAGCAAATGAAAAGGAAAGAGAACTCTATTTAGTTTACATACATTCATTCAGTTCAATTCAGTTTAATTCAATTCAGATTAAAATACATTTAATCTATTTGTATTCCAGTAATAAGAAGAATTAAAAGAATAATCTTCAGTTTCTTTTTTATTATGCTGTTTCTTAAATAATTTCAGAATTTTTCATTTTGAGGTAAAAGGAAACATCACACTGACAATTTTTAATCATATTTTCAGTGGGTAATATCAATTAAAATTAATTTAGCTCTTTTTAAACACTATATTTAAATAATTGCAACTATTTTTTTGAAAATTTAAATATGTGAGAAAAAAATATACCTAAAATGAAAAATTATTTCAATTTACTGAGCAACTAAATCATCATCCGAAACTTTCGTCTTTTATTTAGTACAGAAAATGTTTGAGCTGATGAAGCTGAAGCATTTTGTATTGCTCTGACCTCATTCATGCTTTTTAGTCACATATTTCAAATATTTAATTTTTACAAGTCAATTAAATTTTTTAATCAATCAAATAATTACCAAGTAATACTAAGAAATTTCTCAAGAATACTAAATTTATTTTTATATTTTAGCATCTGCAATCTTCAGTCATCTAAGCAGTCATCAGTTTATTTCAACAATAAGCTGACTGTTCAAATTTCATCATCTTCAGCATTAAAATGTGATCAAAAGTGGAAAGTAGAAATCTTAGACTTTCTGCCCTCATAGAATCAACTTTTTACTCTGAAAGAACTGTTTCATAACACAATCCTGAGCTTTGAATTATTTGGATGTATGGTATCGGCAAAATGAGCAGCAAATATGTAAAAATCTACAGGTGGAAAAAACTGTTCCAATTAAATCTTTAATTCCCCCCAAAAAACAAATAACGTATCTAAAAAACAAGACACGACAAAGCTGAATATAGTGAATAATTATATGTTGATAAATTGTCAGTTTTCAGGGTCAAAGCAAGTTCACGAGCACGGCTCATTTACGGTATAACAGTTAAGGCACTTGTGTAAATGGGCCCCGGAGGGATCATTTCCACAAATTAAAGCAGGAGAGAACTTCCCACTAAAATGTTTGGCTTTGAGATGAATTCCTCACTTATACAATACTGAGAGGAATCACAACAGATCAGCTGTTTGTCCATCAGGAAAAACTCAAAGTCCTTTATTCCATGCTTTAGGGGTAAATTACTTGGACAAATTAAGAAGAAGAAGAAGAAGAAGAAGAAGAAGAAGAAGAAGAAGAAGAAGAAGAAGAAGAAGAAAAAGAAGAAGAAGAAGAAGAACTTTTCAAGGCCTAAAATGAGGAACACAAACCACTGATTTCTAACGAATCAGTTAAAATCCATTAATTTTGTTGTTTTATACACTGAATCAGCTTTACACTTTTGAGCTCTCTGCTTATTTCAATATGATTTCTCAATAAGCATGTTTTTCTGACTCCATTGAATAATCCAGTGAGAAATACTGCATAAAGTCCAGAGTACAACACATTAAAGCAGACTTCTATTTTTCCTTAAAACACCAAATTTACCACTGGCTGCAATCTATAATGTTTTAACAATGTTTAAACAATGTAAAAAGTGAGTCCTGGTCCTTCTGGATTAAGTTCAAGATAATAATGTCATTAAAAAGTGAAGTTGTGTAATGTGTGCAGGTGAATTCAACTCTACTTGGGTTTGTTTAAAACTTTAGTCTTCAAATTTTGGAGGCACAAAATAGGACACAAAACTCTCTCACAAACACACACTCACACACACACTCCTGATAACTTCAGCATCCGTACCTGTCTGGTTTCGGGCTGTTGGCTGTGTGTCCATGCAGTTGGTCAGGTACGGCGGGTTGCTGNAAATGCAGACCCATACCTGCAGGCCCCCGTCCCTGTGAACTGCCCCGAAAAATGGACGGTGAAGGCGCTAAGGCCACAGTGGGGGTCAGTGTCGAGGTGATGGGGGTCACCGGTGGCCCCCCAGCTTGGCTCCTGCTTGATGAAGGAATGAGGTCCCAGAGAGGTGTGGGGGGCACCCAGGGAGGAGTAAGGGGAGGCAGCGGTGTGGAAATCCAGGACAGGAGCCCACTGAGGGGCCGTGCTGACAGGCAGAGCTGGGCAGCCGGGGCTGGGGCCTGCCGGGACCGGGGGCAGCAGGGAGTTCAGGTCACGCACATCTGAACCCATCGTGGTCCAAAGGGGGCACCAAGATGGAGATGGAGATCTGTCTGTCTCCCTGTCTTTCTGTCTGTCTGCCTGTCTTTCCTCCTTCAGAGTGTGAAGTCTTCCTTTCTGCTCTGAGGAACGTTTTTTCTCTTTCAGGAATCCTTTTAAGCACTTTGTGTTCTGTTGTTTATGACTCCATACAGTCGGTCTGCAAAGTCCTCAAGTCCGAGAGCAGTTCATGTCGAAAACAGTCGACTTCTCTCAGCAGGCAAGACGAGCTCGAGTGGCAGAAGTGAAGAAAAAAAGAAACTTTCAGCACAACTGCAACGTTAAAAAAAAAAATCAAAAGATCAGCTGTGATCTTCAGTGGGAGAGATGGAGACACAGTCCATTCAGAGAGGAGAGAGAGAGCTTTCTGCTCAGAGCTTTCTCTGTGAATGAGGGAAGAGGAGTGGAGGAGTGAGGAGGAGTAGCCCTCTTTTCCCTCCATGCTGTGTGTGTGTGCATGTGTGTGTATGTGTGTGTATGTGTGTGTGTGTGTGTGTGTGTGTTAGAGAGAGAGAGAGAGGGTGGAGTCAGGAGGTGATGAGGGACAGGAGCCCTCTGACTTCATTCATTTACTGTACACTGAACAGTACACACACACACACACACACACACACACACACACACACACACACAGGCAGAAGAAACACACAATTCAGGCTTACATGACTGAATCAAAAAACTAACAATTTGCTATACTTTAACAATCATTTAAACGTTTCCTTTTTTTTCCTGCTTGCTGAGTAAAAATCTCACAAATTATTCTGAAACTTAATTTCTAATCTGTTACCTTTATTTTTAAATCATAAACTGTCACGAAACCTGCATTTTAAAACATAAAAAAAAGAATTTTGAGTGGATTTAAATCCACCTGAATCTCAACAAAAACTGTCAGTAACTGCGGTGCAAAACCATTTTTGTTTATAAAGTAAATAAAAATCTCGGGATTATATTTTATGATTATTTCTTTGGATTATTAAATTAAAACGGTTGGGAGATTATCAGTTGCGGATAAACAGTCCGAATGACTATAAATCTTTGAGATTTAAAGCCGCACGTTAACATGCACACGCGTTTTTAAACATTTTAATTGATTTTAGTCAGTAAATTCTGCAGAAAGTGGCGATACTAAAATTCCTTATAAACAAGAATAATGATCTTGATCCATGTACGTGAGAAATATGATTTATAACGCATTTATGGCAGAAAAATAATCCAAAATATTACCGGAATAACAGGACAAATAGTGAGAAAATCGTTTAGTTGCATCAGAATTCGATATATTAAGACTTTTTCTCTCCTGCACAATTTATAATCTTTATTATTATTATTATTGTTATTATTATTATTATTATTATTATTATTATTATTATTATTATTATNAAATATATATTTTCACACAAAATAATAAAAATTACTGGCTTTTCCCCCCCTCATATTATCTCAAAAATAAGTAGATTTATATTTGTGCACCGAAAGATATATAACTAACGTAATCTATTTAAAGAAAAAAAATATTTATTCATCTTATCGTTTTATATCCTGAATGCTGTTTTAGAGCCCAAAACTCCACAAATTTAAGAATGATAAATATATATTTAAAAGAAATTCCTGGAATAAGCTATTGAAAATGCTGACGTGCAACCGTAAATTATAAGGTAAAATCCCTCTCAGTTCAGTAAAACCTTAAAATCTCTGAATCTCCAGCACATACACACACACACACGCACGCACGCACGCACGCACGCACACTCTTTCAGCTCTTTATCACTCAACCTGCCCCGGTACCAAAGACCACGAAGACTTTTAGGGCCCTGCTTCCACGGCGGAGGGACTGACCCACATGAAACAGGCCCACGACCCGCTCACGACCCCGCGGCCATAATTTAAGAAGTTATAAAAAGTCACTGGAGGAAAATATATGAGACAACCACGAGGAAGCGTCTTCACACTGCTTTACTCAGAAAAACAACTTACTTATACTACACTCTATGTGTGTGTGCGTGCGTGTGTGTGTGTGAAAACTAATTCCTTTACTTAAAAAAAGACTGATTTACTGATAAACAAAAAAGAGAGAGACAGAGAACAGGTCAATTAACTAACCATCTCTCTCTCTCTCTCTTTCTCCCTGTGTGTGTGTGCGCGCGCGCGCGCGTGTAATATGTGCTTTCCTGTGTCTACGCTATAAATTCGCAAAAAAACCTGTCATAACCTAAAATACGCTTGAAATAACAGAAAATAAATAAATAAATAATATTTGAAAAAGAACAGACTACTCTTTTTTTAATGAATTTGCAAAGTAATATTTTTATCTGTTGATAATATCACTCAAACAGTATTACTTGTTTATTAAGGATTGTTTATTAAGGATTATTTATGGGTTATTTTTGTTTTTTGTCGAATTATCTCTACCTGATCCAACACGGAGACGCATGGAAGAAAATGTATGTCTCCGCCAGAGAAAATAGTCCCAGGAGAAGACGGATTTTACCGACAGATAAAAAAACAACAGTACCTTCTACTTTCAGACTTACATCTTAGCAGGTGAAAAAATGGAATTTTAAGGTGGGTGCATCACCTGAAATTTGATTTTGAAAGATATGAGGATTTAGTTAAATAAATACAGTTTTATATTTTGAAAAATGGTTGTCAGTGTCAAAAATGGGTTATATTTTGAAAAATGGGTGTCAGTAATGTAGCGTGTAGGTATTTATTGGGCTGAAACATACAAAATCACCAGTATGGTCCTTTAAGGACAGTTCAGAACCTATGGGTTTGTCTTCCTGAATGCATCAAGTGTAAGTCTCATGTTCTGCAACTTTGACAGTGTTCAACACAAACTCCTTCCTATATTAAACACTTTAAAAAGGTGGGATTAATAATAAAAATAAATAAATAAATAAATAAATAAATAAATAAATAATAATAATAATAATAATAATAATAATGATAAACATATTTCCTTTAAAAGTCTGTGTGGGTGTTGATCTTACAAAATTGCAGGCATTTTTAGATCTTTGATGGTAGCACTCATTTCAAGAAAGTTTAAGGTTTGCGTGTGTGTGTGTGTGTGTGTTGTCCTTGAGCAATGCCACCGGTTCTGATCTAAAACTGTAGGGTTATCTCTAACTGATTCTCCTGTTTTGCCAGCTATCTTGTGACTATTGCAACACACACACACACACACACACACACA
>VXCM01003025.1:0-55629 GCA_014773175.1 Lucifuga dentata | reverse complement strand
CACACACACACACACACACACACACACACACACACACACACACACACACACACACACACACACACACACATCTGTAAATGTAACCTTTCTCTTAGTAACTTTTTTAGTTGAATATTCATTTCTTCTGGGAAACTGTGTCTAAAAACCATCACGGAGCTTCTCGTAAAACAGATTAGAACTGAATAACAAACATGAAGCAACAGATGCAAAAAGCTAAAATCCTGACGGCATGGCGCTGTTCTCAATTCAAAGGAACCACCAAGCCACGGAGATTATTTCTGTGAAACAACCGGACACATTTAGTCTTCAACAAAACTGCTCAGACAAAACATCTGTAAACAAGTCCTCTCACTTTTATGTGATATCTTGATTTCACATAAATACACACATTTATAATTTCTTGTGTCTGTGAGAGCTTCCCATTCAAGATAAATGGATGTTCAACAGGCCAAAGATGCTGGCAAGCTGCCACCAGTGGTCACTTACACACTCACACACACTGTCTGCAGTCTTAAAGTATCAGAGTTAAAATGGGTTTTCCCCCTCTTAACGGAAGTGTCCACTCAGCGATTTTTTTCCCATCACGCTCTTGTTGCAGGTCAGATCAGAGCAGCAACATGTCTCAGTTTGTTTAACACGCCGACTCTGAACGCCACAGGAAGCCAGCAAGGTAAGAGAGGCAATGTCGGCAGCAGCTGTTTACGTTTGTGCATGAAATTAAATCATTTTATGGTTATTTATATATGCATACAAAATCTATGCATATGTGTAATATGGTGTGTGTGTATGTGTATGTGTGTGTGTGGGTGGGTGTATCTGTGTTGAAGTGATGAGCAGAGATAGATGGTGACTTCACCATCTGGAAATCTAGTCTGGCTCTCTGCGTAAAGAACTGCTGACCCATGATTCAACTCTTCAACTCTGGGAGGAACTGAGAGAGAAAGAGAGAGAGAGAGAGAGAGAGAGAGAGAGAGAGAGAGAGAGAAGGGGGTGTGTGTTAAAAACACTTGTCATGTAGAGAAGAATCAGTGTGTCAAACCACTTTGTTCAGCCATCAACAGGAGTGCTGGAAATAAAAGCAGATGTGCGCATGTACATAAACACGGAGTTACTTTTCTCTCGTGTATGACTTATGTTATTTCCTAAAGGCCGGCAACGCAGCATGTAGGGAAAAATGTATGTTGTGGTAATGAAGTGTGAGCTTATATGACTGACGTGTTATCCTGTGCAGACAATACGCTGTATAAAACATGTAGTAATAACAATAAAACATCCACATGTAAAGAGTGAGCATAGAAAGTACAGCGGCTGCAGCTCCTGTTCTGACTGTTGTAAAAATCTTTGAGCTAAGCCTTTAAAATCCCTGAAGTCTGGTTATTGATGACAGATTTTCCCCATTATCCATGTCAGTAGTTCCTCCATGTTTCACAAGGCCTGATAACATGTCCTGCCTCATCTTCCTGCTTGATCTTGTTAATAAAGTTGTTTTGAATCAGGAGTAAATGGGTACCTGCATCTAGAGTGCAAACAGTGAAAGCCCTCACAAAGACAGAATCTCTGTCTGTCTGTGGCATCAATATCTCTACAACCCAGCACTGTATGAAGTTCAGCAGGTTTACTGGTCAGAACCCAAGGATGTGCAGTGTCGCATGTGAAGTTGTTTGGATGAGCGGTTCTCGAATTGAGCTGTGCTGGTAAAAAGTAGTCCACGTGGCAGGATATATTCCGGGTGTGGCAGCATATGCTCCCATCCAGTGCCACGGTCTCAATCTGACCCTGTACAGCAAACAAAGCTAATTCACAAGGATGTGCAGAAGTTGTTTAAGAAGCTGAAGCTGTTTTGACGGAGCTGTGTTGGTAAAAAGTAGTTATAAAGTCCAGCCCGTTCCGAACACTGCAAACAAAGCTAGCTCATGAGGACGTGCAGAACAAAATTATGGCAGGCTGTGGTGCACACCATAAAATCTGGCCCGTTCCAAACAGCCACATTTTCATTAGACACTGCACAAGTTTCTAAAATTCACAAATTTTCATTCAACAAACAAGTCCAGCCTTTGTTTTCAGGCCTGTAGTGCATCAGGAACTAAATTTGAACAATGTTCCATTTACCAGTTGGTTTGATTCAGTTTCACACAGGAAAAAAATCCAGTCGCACCAAAATATAGCAGCAAAGGTCATGTGAGAATGTCGCTCTGCTCGTTGTCAGAAATGTTTGGGGGCGAGAGAAAAAAAATCAAAACAGGAAAAAGTTTACTATGACTGCTATGATTACCATAACTAAATAACATGGAACAAAGACAGAATTGAGATACTTTTGTAGTTATAAACATTATCTGGGTCATCTACCAGAGAACTACGGCAGCAGAAGCTGAAATTGACTGAGATGTGTTGAAAACCACATGTTGCTCCACATGATGTGAAGAAAACATGCTGCCTTTTGACAGCTAGATTTGCTGTATTCTGGATTTTGTGGATCTTATTGTAAAGTGTTGCAGACACATTTGGCTCTTTTGTTGTGTGTTTGTGATAAATAGACACTGATCCATCATGATAAGCCGGCTGATCCTTGATAACGCTCAAGTTGAGAAATAAGACAGCAGCAGTCAAGATACAGACCCACTGAAGAAAGTCCACTCATCCTTCTACCAGCCAGTTTTCTGTCTGTTTTTCTGCTTTTACTTCTTTTTCAACACACAAACAGACACACACTTAAATTCTACATATTAACGTAGCTTCTCTCTATCTCAGTGGAGCTCTCAGGCATCTCACCAGTCCACCAATCTGGCATTTTTTATGCTGTCTAATGATTAATTGCTCCCGCAGCCAGTGGAACACATTCCTGCTCTATAAACAACACATTACCTTCAAATGCAACCTGACTACTTTACCCCCAGTGATACACACAGATCTCAGTGACCCAGGAAATATTTTGTTTTTCTGTACACAGGGAGCTGATGGCTTCTCCTGCTTTATTTGAAGTTTTATCCTAATTGATATTCAACCAAAGCCAGTTTCAGGTTTCTCTCTCTCAGCTTACTTCACAATCTGTTTATGTCTTTGTTTTCTTGTACAAAAACCGATTATTAAACTCTGTGTAAGCCTTCATGCACATTTCCAGAATGGCATAACAATCATTCTGGAGTAATCTTAGCTCACACTGATTTGATGCAAAGCTCAGACTGCTCAATTTTACCTCTGATTTTCCAATTCCAGACAAACCTTTCTGATCTTTGACAGCAACACCAGGTCATAATTGGTGATCGTGCCCATTACTTGTTAAGTCAGAGCAGTTCGCATCTTTTCTCTTCTAGTTTGAGAAAATCTACAACCCTAGAATGGCAATGAACAAGAGCCAATAAGAGCATGAGAGGAGGCAGAAGCAACAAAAACAGCAACATCATGGCTTTTTTCTTTTTTCTACACACAGTACTTGAATGGCCAGTGATTTCTTGAATGTTTTCAGGCTTTGAGAGTGTTGATTTCAGACACTGGTCATCCCAATCCATAGTTGGGACACATTTGTGAGATAAAATCCACCCATAAAGTTGAAAACATCACCCGGCTCATCTTTGTGTTCGCTCTCAATAATAAAGTTATTTTGAATTGTGATTTACATCTGGAGCATGTAGGAAACATGGGCTTGAGGGACAGTATAGGGGACAGCGCTGTTGACACAAAATTAGGAAATAGTTCAGTTTATAAGGATGCCACCAAACAGAGGGCAGAACAGAGGCTTGAGAGGAGTTGGCTCCAGTGCCAAAGAAAAATAAAACATGTAAAAATGATAAAAGATTATTAGTAGCAGAAGTGGAATGACCAGAGTGTCAGCTTTATGATGACCTTGTCAGGATTGTCACACTGTAAAACACAACAGCCCTCTTTAGTTATGTGAACTTATTTCTTCTCTTTAACTCAAAGAATCATGATAAGTTTTGGATGTTGCACTCAAGTCTCTAAGTTTTAGAGAAAGTGAACTTAAAATCATTTGTTGTCTTGACTTAGAAAGTTGAAGACTGTTGTCAGTGTTCATTCAACTTACTTTTATAAGTTATCAGGCTTAAAACAAAAACAAAACAAAACAAAACAAAAACAAAACAGGGGAAATCAAAAAAAATTAAGGCGCCATGAAGTTTTAGCTGGGAAACTCAGCTTTGCCATATCATTGCACCACGAAATGTAGTACAAACCAATTTAAGATAATCAATAAACAATGTAAACACATATTTTGGTACACTGTAAATCCCAATAGTACACTCAGAAAAACTGAGTAAGGAAGGAAGGTTTTTGAGTATTCCTTAAAAACCTTGCAAAAGTTAATACAACTCAACTATTGCAGGAGTTTAGGTGGTTTAGAGTACTAATGATCAATTGTTTTGAGTTAAATGACACACGTGACTCTGCTGTGATTCTCCCATCATGCCTTGCAGCATTGTTACATGCTTTGAGTTCTAGTTCTGTTGGAAATATTTCTGTTGTAAATATCTGTTATAATCCTTTTTGTGAATGTTGTAGCTTTGTGTAGGTTTATTTGTTGCTGTAGCAGTTTGAGTTACATTTGAATGCTTTCTACTTTTTGGTGTGTAACCATCAGAGAGAGTGTGTTTTCCTTTAGTGACCTCCCTGCTGCATGCTGCTGTCAGGTTCTGATTATATCACCCTCTTGTTGTTGAAGCTTTAATAAGCTTTAACTGAGGGACTTTTCATTAAGCAAAGAGTTTCACTTTGTTCACTAAGCAGTCTTCCTCTACACTCTTTACACAATGATAGGTGTGTGAGCAGAGCGTTCCTGCAAAAGAACATTCAATGCTCAGTGAGCTACCCCTGCACAAATAAAGGCTAAAGTTTAATTATTAGGTTTGGAAACTCAACTTTTTTGAGGTAATTGGTTTCCACAAATTTTTTGAGTAGATTGAACTAATTTGGGTTTACAGTGCAGGAATTTACATTCACTTGACCTAATGCAGTAGGTTTTGTCTCATGGATAATGAGAAATAATTCATTGTTTTAACTAAGATAATCAAGTCAAATAAACTATTGTTCACGAATTGAATCAACTTTGACAACTTGAAATAACACATTGACACAATGCAAAGGTATTAGTTTAACTTATTCAACTTAAGTTTTTCAATTGAATCAAAGAGATTTTTATGTTGAGTGAACTCACATTTTCAAGGCAGCAAGGGAACTTATGTTTTTAAGTTGAACCACCCTGAAATGCTTTACAGTGCACTGACTGGCCAACAGCCTGCCAGCTCAGATCTGGTCACAATGCAGAATCCAGATAACATGGACAAGGTGTGAATATCAAATCTAGACATTAGATGTCATTATCCAGATAATAATGTCAGATATAGAGAGTACAGTTTACTGCAAAGGTGTAAATGGGATCTTAGGCATGTATAAAGTTTTGTGTATTTGAATACATGTTTCATATACATGAAAGGTATATAGTTTCATTATCTTATCTGAGATGAACTGAAAATAGTGATATTTTTAAAATATCAGACTTAATAGCAGACTTAAAACCCATTTGTTCAGCCTGACACTTTCATGTAGTGTTTTATACTTTTATAGAATCTTATTGTTTTGAATTAATCACTTTTAATTTTTTTTACTGCTTATGTTTTATCTTACGTGTTATCACTACTTGTATTTACTGTTATTTTGATATACATTAGTTTCACAATCTAATACTTCTGAAATTTGTCAATTGTCTGTAAAGCACTTTGAGTTGCATTGACTTGTATGAAAGGTGTTATATAAAAAATGATTGTTTGATTGATTGATTACAGCAGAATAAATACTGTGTATGTATTATGAATATATGTTTTAATACTGTAAGCTATACTATGTGTGTGTGTGTATATGTGTGTGTGTGTGTGTGTGNTATATATATATATATATATATATATATATATATAAATGAATGTGTGGCAGCAGCTTTGTTTGTGTGTGTGTGTGTATGTGTGTGTGTGTGTGTGTGTGTGTGTGTCTGGATCCTCCCATCTGTGCTATTTAGTGATAGGAAGGTGAAAGGTTGAGGTCTTCTACATACAGCTAAAGATACACAGACATATTATTTTTCTGTCTTGTTAGGTTTGTCCATCAACACAAAAAATGTCATTTTTGAAAGAGATGCTAGTAAAGCTCTCTCTCTCTCTCTCTCTCTCTCTCTCTCTCTCTCTCTCAATGGGCTTTGCTAAAGGCAAAATGCAAAAATGTTTTGCTTCTGCCCATGATAAACCAGCTTTTATGGATCCCAAATGAAAATGTATTTTATCATTATATATTCGATATGCATATGCATTTAGGTATTACAAAATTTGAGTGTATGTGCACTGCCAGGGGGAAAAAAATGCTCATCTTGTAAAACCCTCTGGAGTCCAAAATAATTTTAGTTTTCATCAAATTAATATTTCATTTGAGGGAAAAAAAAAATTTAATTTTCTGTTCCTGCAAAACAGAAAAAAATCTAAATGATTGATTCTACATCTCCTGATGTTCCTTGAGTCTAACAAAATTCTAAAAATAAAAAGACTATCACAAATTCTTAAAAAAAATTCACCAAAACAAAAAACACAACAAACAAAGCTTCAAAATGGACAAAAATGGCTTTTAAAGGCTCTTTTGCTGTTTATATTGTACAAACCAGTAATAAACAAACAGAGCAGTGAAACATCCAGATTTTTTATGAGGCAAAATTTATCATCCTATCCAGCAAAGTTTTTTTTTTTTTTTTTTTTTCACAGTACAGATATCCATGTCCAAAAACAGGGTTCAAGAAAGAGTCGGGATTATGAAGAAAGATGTGCTGCTCATTTCACTAAACTGCATCGGCAACAATTTGTTAGCAGGCGGTTGGAAACTTTGCATATTAAAGTTGGCTCAGAGAGCAAAACATTTATGCAGAAATACTCCCAAAGTAACTGACTCAGATAAGAGGAGGAGAGGTCAAACACTGGTCACACATACAATAAACACACGAGACATGCATGATGAACATGTCAAAAAAAACAGAAAAAACAACTGGCATTTAATGCATTTTATACAAACATTTAAGTCATTTTCAGTCAGTAACGATGACACAAGATCAGCAAATCCTTTTGCAACCATTTCACAATTCTAAATATGGAATGAATTTCTAAAAAAAAGCCAAACTTTTTTTTTTTTTTTTTTTTNTTTTTTTTTTTTTTTTTTTTAGACTTTCAGGGATTTTCCACCAATAATAATAATAAATAGTTCTGAAGTGGGATACCGTGACCTTTAACCTCAAAATAATGTTTTGTTGATGTTGGTCTCCCAAATTTACAACCCGACAGAGGATAGTGACGCTGCCTGCAAACACAGGTGGTGAACTGGACTGACCAGACTCCCTATCTCTCTAAAAATGATTAAATAAACACTGAACATCTGAGAACTTAGATAAAAATGAACACTGAGAGCTTTGAGAGAGAGAGAGAGAATGGCACTACCAGCTGCAGTCTCATTATGTGCTATGAAGCGACTAAGACTTCTTCTTCTTATTATAGGTCAACATTTGAGAGCACGACTGGTCCTAGCCCCACCTATCAAACATCAAAACATGCAGCCTGATCCCATTCAGTATGTTACCGATCTGACAAGCGGTTTTTACAAAAATCATGAAAAAACAGCTGATATATCTGATATCATTAGCATTAACTTTTCTAGCTGGTAGTTACTGTTCTTGGGGTTGATACCAACAGCGTTTTGTTTGTTGAACTCTGAAATTGTTGCTCCCAGTTCTGGGTTTGGTCGATAAATGGTTGTGTTTGCTGTGTGTGTTGCTAGTCTATTTCATGTTGGTGTTTGAAGAGTGCTTTAAAAATGTTAAATGCTATGAACACACATATTCTGTCTCTATGCTAAACTATGCTGCTGCTGAGTTAATGCTACAATAGGCTGTACTACACGTTTTTTTTTTTTTGTGTTGCTAGTCTGTTTTGGTGTTATGCTGCTTTCTGCTGAAGTGTTTATAAACTGTTGCTAATTTGCTTTAAATGTACTTGTCTCAAATTGAAGACTGGTTATTTTAAGTATCATCCTGAACTCACTTTGTATCTTCAAGTAATGCTTTTATCTAAGTTGCCAAATAATGGAGGAAATTCATCCTGAAACAATAACTTGCAGAGTGTCAAATTCTAGCATTAGCTTAGATCATTTAAAGGACCATACCGGTGATTGTCCATGTTTGAGCTTAATATATTAAATTTTCATACATGTTACATTACTGACAATCATTTCCCAAAGGATAAAACCATATTTCAGCTTTCCTGATATTTTGCAAAATCTTTTAATCTTTCAAAATCAAATATTCAAGCAATACACCCACCTTAAAAATCAATGTTTCTGCTGCTAATAGTTACACAGCCTTGTCAAGTCACAGTCATTTAAATTTTTCAATAAACACAGGTCTTCTTTTGGGACTATATTCCCCTGTGCATTTTCAGATCACTTCGTGCTTTTTATCTCACTTAAATGCTAAAATTACCTAACTTTGAAAAAAACTTGAATACACGTCTTGTTGGCGATGATGGATTACCTATCCCAAGAACGTTTCAAGTATCAACAAGTTGATTTTAATAGCATACCAGAATGAACTGAAACCAATGGTGGTCTGGAGGTAGGAAAAATTCCCCCTTCCAGTATGCTTTGGGAAATGACTGTCAGTAAGGTTATGAAAATTGAATATAGGTTCAAACATGCACGATTGCAGTATGGTCCTTTAACTCTCTTTGATTGAAAGTCTGCTTTACATCTTCAATTGTTCTTGTTCCCTGTAGGATCCTATAAAGAAGAGAACCCACACTCCTGTAGTGTATTATGGTAACACATCCATTCTGTCAGGTGGAAGTACCAGGTTCGAGCTGGCAGGAGTTTTTCTGGATTTACTCCCCGTCTTTAACAACTCAGGATGTTCACTCCATGACCCACAATACACTTACATTTGAATCCCTAAAATTNCGTCTTTAACAACTCAGGATGTTCACTCCATGACCCACAATACACTTACATTTGAATCCCTAAAATTCAATCATATTGTGACTTATTCTAAAACACACACGTAGTGTGATACACATAAAAAACACATAAAGAAATGTGGTTTGGATTTGCTGGCTCTTGTCCAGTCTATTCTATTGAAGGACAATTTCCCAAATATAGTTAAAAGAATCAATTGCAGATTTTATAATTAAAATACTTTTAATATGAAACGGCAGAAATTGACCTTCTTGCACTGTTGCTGTTGGTGGATCTTTTTTTTTTTTTTTTTNTTTTTTTTTTTTTTTTTTGATGAAACACAATTTATAACTATTAATACCTTTCACAGTTTTAGCAATCCAACAGGGGAAAAAAAAATGCTGTAATGTCTTTTCAATGACAAGGCAAATTTCCTTATTACCTATGTAATCTAATAATGAATATCCTCCACAAAAGACAACAATAACTCAGACACAATGTACATGAGAGAAGTTTCCTGTGCTCATATGGACATGTTGATTTCCAAGAACAAACATGCAGACTTTCCAGATGTTTTGTTGGAGCAGATGTGAGATTGAGGGCAGAGAGAGAGGGAGCCTGTCAGACACACACAGATGTTGGCTCGCTATTAGCTTTAACAGGCTGTGTGAAGTTAGTTATGTTTCGCTGCTGCAGACAATTCTTTAAAGATGCTATCTCTGTCTCCAAGTGCACAGGCGAGTAAGAACTTCCAAATCGGTGTATGTCGAAATAGCGGAGCAACAAATCATGGCTTTCTCCTTAATATCAAGCCAAATGCACTCTGCACATTCTGAGGCTGCAGACATGAGTTCATATACATCTGAACGTAGGCTCAAACATGTGGATCACTTGAGATGTCTTTGATTTCTCTGGCCAGACATGGACGCTCAAACAGCCTGAAGAGAAGCAGTGATACATCAATCGCTGATCCGTGACCTTGTGTTGACGATTATCCTACAATCATACATCATCAATCAAAACAAGAATGTTTCCGTACCAGACCCTATCCTCATGTAACTTCCATCAGCCTGACAGTTTGATCACAAAGATTTATTTCAGCCTCAAAATGTGTAAAATCCTCAAATATAAATTGTAGTAGTGTTATAGATCATCTCCTTCAACGACTACAGAATTATACACCCACACAGTATAAAGTCTCTGTTGTCCAGGCTCCAGTAATCTAACGCTGCCCTTCATCTTCATCGTGTCCTTGTCACCTGCTCATATTCAGTCAGACTCAGTCAGCCAGCAAAGGCTATAAAGTAGCTAACAGGGAGTCAGAGTTTGGCAGGAATGCTAAGAAGAACACCAAAACAGAACAAGTGGTGTGTGTATGTGTGTTGGGTTCACTGACTGGTCAAATGAAAGTGTCTCACAGCAGCAGGAGAAAGGCAAAATTCTTGTCCTCACATAAAACAGGAAAGTTTTCATCTCATAAAGCAATGGTTTTGGTGTTGCCAACTTAATGGATTTGTCACTAGATCTGGCAACTTTTAAGACCCCTTTATTGATGTTTAATTTTTATTTTTATTTCCAAAACGAGGCTAAAGGCAAATCTAACCACTTTTTTGGGTAGACACCAGCTACTTTCAGAGGAAGAGAGTCTCCAAATATGACTGTGGCTGCATACGTCTCTCTCTCTCTCTCTCCCCACACACACACACACACACACACACACACACACACACCTGTGCCCTCTCTTGACTTGATGCAGGCAAATGAGTTCAGAGCAGAGGCAAAATGAGAGAGAGGAAAGGAGAGATGAATAATCATCTATACATGTTGAGATTGTCTGTGATGGTTCATCTCAGTCATCCAGGTAGTTAGACATTTAGAAGGTTGAAGTTGAGTCACTGAAAAAACAGTTGAAAACATTTCACCATTCATCCAAAAGGCTTCCACAGTGGGGAGAAACTGTCAAGCCTGCATTCTACCTGTTCTCACTACACTGAATTGAAGAAACCTTTTGCAGTGAATGGCAAAATGTTTTGGGGCTATTTTTTTCCATTCAAGGGTATTGAGATTGTTAAACCCCTTGTAAATATTTTATTGCAAATGTATCATTACGTCCATAGACATAATTTCAGAAATGCTCTCTCAGAAACATATGTTCCCACACATATATGATGTGTGGGAACAATATAACTATAAATAGAAATATTTTAAGGAAAATTGGCAAACAAAAATTAAAAAGTGATTTGCAAGTCACTGCATGGTGATATCACACATGCAGATTAGCTACTGATGTCATCTAATGACTTCTGGAGCAGACCATAGCGATTTTTCATGGAAAAGATTGGCAACAGTGTTAGGACTTTTTTCTTTCCTTTTACTAAACCAAATTTATGCTCTGGCAGTTTTCCTTTCTTTGTCTAATCAATTGTAATGTGACTTAAGTCTCTAATTGATTATTTTGTGGAGTAGTTTTCTTTACATTACACATAAAGCTACAGTACGCTTCCTCCAAAATATCTATCAGAGATCAGAAGATGGTGGAAATC
Source organism: Lucifuga dentata (assembly GCA_014773175.1). NCBI lineage: Eukaryota > Metazoa > Chordata > Actinopteri > Ophidiiformes > Bythitidae > Lucifuga > Lucifuga dentata. Next base: position 44,110 of record VXCM01003025.1, on the reverse strand, counting down.
CCCTTTCTACCGGTCAAACTGGGGATGCCTGCATCCGAAAAAATCTGTAACATTTTGACTCCACCAGACAGACCCGCTTCATGCAGCGACTGGCCGGGTGTGGTGAGGTGTGAAAGAGGGGAGGGTTTTCATTTCTCTCTCAAGTTCTCCTTTTTTTTCCTTTTTAATCGACGTCCAGACTTTGTGGAGACAGTTGAAAGAGAAACTGTGTCCCATTATCCCACTTATATCCCTGCTTAGAATCGATCAGAGATCACAAAAGTACACAAAGACACAGAATTCCTGTTAATAAGCCTTCCTCTCCTGAAAGTATGAAAGTGAGTGAAAGTGTGTGTCGTTTTTTTCCCGTGTACATAATTAATCACACTGAGATTACAAAATCACAGACACACGCACACACACACACACACACACACACACACACACACACACACATATCACCCCCTCCCCTCCCCTCTTAATGATGCCTGCTTTTCACCCCACCTTCCACGCTTTCTGAAAAGGTATAAAGTGCCAGGTCAGATGAAGCATACTGTAAACCTATAGTGGAGGACAGTCCAGGAGAGATGATGATGATGATGATGATGATGATGATTCCCTTCATTTCCTTCCATTTCAGATTACACACAGATTCTTAGCACTTTGAGCCATTATCGTTTTTCAGAATGTTTTTAAGCTTCCTGTGTCTCACCTGTAGCTTATTGTAATGCTCTTTAAAGGCCCAATCAGCATTTTCTGTTTTTTTCCCCCATTTGAAAAATATAAGCCTGTTTTATATATATTTAGTACTTTAAATAACTTATTAACAGGATCAGAAAATACTAATAGCTTAGATTTAGATGTAGTCTTGTGTTGCTCTGCTTAAAACACCTGTCATTAAACTCTGGTGTGATACAGGTTTCAATTTGCTGTTTGAGTCACGTGCTGTGCCTTTTGTTTCCTAATAGTATGTCAAACCAATTTTTTTCTGAGCCTAAATACAAAAAAAAAAAAAAAAAAAAAAAATCAGAAAATAGTTTATTGAATTTTGGCTGACTCATGATGCTGCAACGATGAAGCAAATGTCCAAAAAATAAATCCCCAAAACAACACGAGTACCATATTTCCTGTGGCGTTGCCTGCATGCCATTTCAGGAGTTTAAATCAGGTAGATTATTATTTGTGTGTAAAATAAGCGAGAATGAACTAGATTTAACACCCGCTGTGCCCTGCCAGACAAGCGCCTCCCTGCACTCAGATCATCCATCAGATTAGCTGCTCTGCCGTCTTCAGGCGTGTGTGTGTGTGAGAGAGAGAGAGATTCTTTACAGTATGTATGTCTGGATTTATAACACTTTGTGAGCACACTGAATAGTTGAGTGTGTGTATCTTTATTTTCTAGCGTGTGTGTGGCTCAGTCAAGCGGTCTCCTGCTGCAGAGTGACCGCTCACCATGATGAAGTACCAGACACATTCCTGCTCTTTAATAACAAATCGGCTGACAGGGAATGATGATGGCACGCTTGGCTTCATTCATCAAGGCCAATAATAGATTATTTTAATGTAGTTTGCTGCTAAAGAGTCTGAGAGCTTCTCGAGCTGCTGGACGCTGATTTGATGATGCTGAGCTTTCGGTACGTGCCCCCATTTTAGTTCAGCCGAGACGCTGCAGACACTGTGACGTTTCTGATAATCGGAGGTTTTTCCATCCAGACCAGTAGGAAGGAGTTTGTTCTAATTTCTCGCGGTTTTCTTGACGTCTCTATCGTCCATCTGTTTGTTTTCTTTCCATCAGAACTCCCTTGCAAAGCTCAAACTTCTATTTCCAGTTTCACATGTTGGTCTTGGAGGACGGCCCGACTTCACTTCCGACATGAAGAGCCACAAAAGAAAAAAAAGACACAAACTGTGTGTTTTTATCAGAGAGAGAGAGAGAGAGAGAGAGAGAGAGAGAGAGAGGACCACAGTGGCTAGTTCTGCCGATCTCAATCCGATGACCTTTGACCTCATTTTTCCCAGCCATTTGACAGGTCATTAAGAGTTGAACTGAACACCATCAATCTACAGCTAACTGATTATTATCAACTCACATTATTGCCTCCCTGCAAATACTTATTTGAAAGCAAAAACAGTTTATCCATCATTTTATCAATTAGTTATCAAAGGACTATCAGGGAAATAAATGAATTAGATTTTTATTCCTCCTCCAAAAAGTTTATTAAGGAAAAAAACATAATCTGCCCAAACTGATAGAAAATTAATCAATCAGCAAATATTGTAAAAGGAGCTATTTTTGTAACAGTGTTTATGATTTGAAAAAGCATTAGGAGGGAAACAAACATGAACACAAATAACAGCCGGGCACCGCAGGAAGTGAGTAAATCAAAGTGCTGACCTTTGCATATCAGTAAATCAGCAATTGGAGCCGTTTCTAAAATAACTGGGCAACAGAATGTGAATGTTAAGCCTCAAAATAGAAAAATGATCCCCAGCTTTCAAATGCTAAAAATACAGGCTGGAGGTAAATTTATGAGCAAATTCCTGCAACAAACTCATCTTGGCAAAGTAAGACCATAGAGCTTCATGCTGCAACAAAAATGCCTCCCACACAAGAATACGAGCAGTAAATAAATCTGCTTTGTTGCTGCACACATTCTGTTACTGAGGCTGGAGCAGGATTTCAGCCTGATTCAATATTTTGTTTCTATCTTGGACAGGATATAAAGTTTTGTATCATTTGTCCACATAGTTCCCTTTGCTTAATAGGAAGTGTAGAGGTGGACATTTTGTCACCATGACAACCTACACTATGGGAATGAGGGCAACTAATTTTAAATTACTCATTAAATGAAAAATGATTTTTACATCCAAGGATGCCCAACTTGAGGTGGTTATGTTTTCATCCACATTGTTTAACTTGTTTACTTACTAGTAGATTACTTAAAAAAATATGAACATATTGACAACCTGTTATATTATATTTTGGTGAGTCTGGATCCACATCAGGTGGCCTAAAACATGTCTGGACAGAAGGCACATTCATGGAATTTACATTGTACAGTAACAAATACGATGAGAAACATGCAATGGAGATGATGCTGATTCAGCAACATGCAAACATTTTTGATCTATATTTAATAAATCTGGAGATAAATATAGAAAATATAGTGTTTATTGTAATTGTTTTTTTATTTTTATACCAATTTATTATTAGAATAGCACAATTTTAGGTCAGCTTGTCTGGCCTTGGTGGAGGTATGAGTTTTAACGAATGTCCTTCTAGTTTACCCATAAGTAATTCTCCATATTAAAATGCATGCTTTTTCAAAATTAATACAACAATTATAATATCTAATTATATATGTAGGCATATGCTGTATATTTATTTGATCTTCAGTGATGGAGGAGTTATATCCCATGTGTCCTCACTGATTTCTGTCTTTAGACTTTGGAAAACACGTTATGGAACTCATCAAATCAGCGCTGGATTAGGATCAGACTGTCACTTACACAGAAGAAATTCAGACTTTTTTTTTTTTTTTTTTTTTTTTTTTTTACATTAAAAATACTTCCCTCTGGTGAGATAGTACAATTTCCATCCTGGTTCACATTGTATTCTCTCTCTTTCCTTCACTCTTTATCTCCTGTGCCCCTGCAGCATACCAGGAGGTCATCCAGACGTGTCCCCCAAGTGGGAAGGCCCTCTGTGGGCAGAGGGCAGCAGGTTTCTGGGCAGGGCGGCCCATGGAGAACCACAGAGGCCACGGGCCACAGAGTGGGAAACTGACACTGGCTCTGCTAATGGAATCATAATAGAGAAAGACATTCATCTGTGTCGCTGCTGCTTCCCTATCAAAACAAAGTTGACTTGAGTTGTATTTGAGTGGTTAATGGGCCAGTCAGTGGGATTACTGCTCCATTTTTAATCATGGCTGCCATCACTTTCTCCCTCCTGTTTGTTTTCATCCACAACACTCAAAAGGAACCTGAGCAAGATCAGTGGATGTAAAATACCACTGCAAACTGAGGCGTGAACGCATCTTAGACATGTTATCCAAAACCAGATGGTCAGAGACGCTTTGACCATGTTAATAACAAAAAGAAAATGCAGCACATCTTCATTTTATATTTCACTGCTACGTAAACAAATATAAGCTTGGAAATATACCTTCATGGAACTAAACAAGTACACAAATCAAAGGTAGCAAGAAGTTTGAAACACCCTTTAATCCTAAGAAGTACCAGTAAATTTCTTCCACACTTTGTTCTTGAAAGTCTCTTACTTGATTTGATTTGACAACATCTGTAATTCTAAAAAATGAAATCCCCCAAAAATTATGGGGGGGGGGGGNGGGGGGGGGGGGGGTTAATAGAAAAATCTGCAGCTAAAATTGAGTCATATACTTCAAATTCAGGACAATATACAAATCTCATGTGACACGACACTCTGGGTTTATTGTTGCACCCTCACAGGCCCCATCCACGTGAAACAAGATCTAAGAAAACAAGGTCAAACACAGTCAACAATATCTGCAAGTTCAAGCTGCTGTTCAACTCAAAACAAGAAGAACAAAACTGTGTCGTTAGGGACCGACAAGCTCCAAACGCTAACGTTTTCAAGCTAGAAACCAAATACATTTGTAGCATAATGGATCTTGGCAGGTCATTTTGCGCCTGTAATTTAGACCTGGCCTGTGATGTGTGTGTGTGTGTGTGTGTGTGTGTGTGTGTGTGTGTNGAGAGAGAGAGAGAGAGAGAGCGAGAGAGAGAGAGAGAGAGATTTCTAATCTGAGGAGTAACAAAAGTTGAACTCACAAAACGAGTATCAAGAAACAAGACATAGAGAAACAACAGAGAACGAGGGAGGGAGAGAAAGAGAGGAAGAGAAAGAGAATAAAAGAGAGACAGCCAGAGAAAGGGACAGAGATCATCATCATCATGACAGGTTTATAGGATCTCCTGGAGTGCAAAAAGTTCTCCATCATACCGACTGCTAGCAACCCACTGAAGGAGGGACTCACACACCGACACCTCCTGTAGTGTGTGTGTGTGTGTGTGTGTGTGTGTGTGTTTATGCATGGGTTTGTGTGAGACCCAGACCAAAGCTTTGGGCCCCCTTCATCAACAACAAAATGGCTTCATCTTGTGGAGTGTACTGCACGTGCACACACTCACACACACACACACACACACACACACACACACATTCCTGCCAGATATATAGGCATCAGTGACATAGTGTTGGTCTGTGGGAGGACCATGTACCCATAAGAGGTTAAAGCCTTCCCAGGAAATCAGAAACGTATGTGTGCTGCTACGGTGGTCCTCCACGGAGAGTAATTCAGTCACAGCCACAGTCCACTGAGTAGCAGCCACACCAGCCCTCTATCTATCTATCTCATCATTCAATCTCTCTGGGCCATCTTTCTTTCTCACCCTGCATCTCCAACACATTTCAAAGGCTCTAAAACCCTTTTATGGCACAGAACCTGCACTGTAATGGCAACAACAGCACAGCTCTGTTTGTAAGATTCTGTCCTACAGTCACCATGACAGCAAGATGTTTGGATGTTTGTTGAGTTATTACAAAATTGCATCACTAATTGCACTTACTAATTTAAGTGCACATACTTAAATAATCTATGATAAAGATTAATTTTATGTATTCTGTCATTGGGATAATTTCTAGTTAATCAAACCATGATGATCATAATTTTCTTAGCATAGCATTAAGCTACCTAGAATCATTAGATACCTGAAACAGCTCAGCCAGCTCTGTAGAACCGCAGAAAAAGGAGCAACGGTTCTATTCCGAGCTCCCTCCTGATGTCCGAACCCCCCACCCTAACCCTGAGGATGAGTCCCAAAACTCATTTGGGCTGGTTGTATCTGCAATCTCATTGTTTGGGTCATTACCCAGAGCTCATGTTTTATCATGTCAGAAGCAATTTAGACTTGGCTTTTCACTTTCATAAATGTCTGAAAAGCTCTGACTTTGTGCTAAAAGATCAGCACAGTTTCTACTCTGAAGACAAACACCAACACCTGCTGGTTGTAGCACTGTAGTTATGAATTGAAGTTATGAATGAAGTTAAGAATGGACAAAATTGGTCTTGTTCTAATAACATACTGACCTAAAGAGAAAGAAATGATTAAATAAACATATGATAATATTTTTCTGGATTTATCTCTGTAACTATTAAAGATAAGTTTAACATGTTTGCTGTTGCATGTTTCTGTCCTATTTTTTGCGGCACAGCAATTCCATTAATGTGCTTCCTGTCCATGCAGATATTTTAGTTCGTCAGATCCGGATCCTTATACGGATCCAGATCCTATTGTACCTACTGATCGTCTATCATGAGATATATTTGCCTGGTTTTATTCATCATTCATTGGTGTATTACTTTTAAAGAAATTGACAAATATATTGAAAAATGTCCTATCTCAATGTTAAGAAATCATTTAAATATTCCTGGATCTACCCCAGGATGGCACCAAAATTTAATGGTTTCTTTTCTGGGTCATGCCCCTCCTACAAAGTTTAATCAAATCGCTTCGTAACTTGATCAAACCAATCAGCAGACGCAGGTCAAAACAAAACTTCCTCTAATAAAGCAGATCTGTCAGGCACCATATTGAAACACGATGAAAATTGTTCATTCAGACACATTAATTTGTCAGTGTGAAGCCTTCCGAAGTAGTAGGATTCATTCTTTAAACCTAGTCGGAATCACCGTATTTTCTGGATTTTACTATCCAGCTACCTGTTATTCTCAATTAAATGTACCATAGCTGTCAATTTTCCTCCATCAATTCTACAAAATGCTTTCAATTTTTCCACCAGCAAAATCCAACAAAGTATCACTCAATAGCTGACACGTTTAATAAACACTATTAAAAACTTTAAGCCTGAATGATGAGTGCATAGTACAAACTGGAAGGTCATTGCAATGTAAATCGTGCTCTCATTTCTTATCTATGTTCCCCCACTTGTTACCACGGTTACAACTGTTAGTATCAACAGTATGCAGGAGAACTAAGCGAGCCAATCAGTGCTGTGTTGCACTGGTGGAAACAAAAGAGATGACGTCCATTCACATCCATTTCAATAATAACTGTGCTACCGTTTCATAATTAGTACAGTAGTGATCTCTTATATGATATGGGGGTGGGTGGGGGGGAGGATTCAAGGGCTTTAGACCACATTTTGAGAACCGCTGGCCCCTGTCTCCCATGTCTGTCTGTCTGCCTGTGCTGCTGATGGAAATCTCTTTTTCTTTACCATCTCTGTTTTCTTTAACATATCTCTTCTTCTCACCACATCTCTCTCTTTCTCTTTCACCGTCTCTCTCTCTCTCTCTCTCTCTCTCCCTCTGCTTCTCTGATCTCTCACTACCGAGCCGGTGCATCATGGAGATGATTCATACTTTGTAGAGGCTGAAAACTACTTGAAAAGGGAGAGTTAGCCGGAGCACAAGGCCTGAGCTTATTTAAGAGCCTATAAATGATGCGAAGGGCGACCTTTCAACTCTGCTGACCTTTGACAGCAGGGCGACGTTTTCAGAGATTATCTTCTCTGCTTTGCTCTCTGAACGCGGGTGAAAGACGAGAGGAGTGTGGGTGTGTGTGTGTGCTTGTGTTGAACACCAGTGATTCACAGCTGAGGACACACTCTCAGAGAGACTAGCAGTGCAGTCAGTCATGCTAAGCCCTGCTAAGGAAAGGTGAAGCCCGTTATTTATCAGCGTCGTGAGGTTTCAACGCAGTAAAAATGTGCAGACAGAAACCGCAGAAGACAAACGCCTCCACTATATTTCACAACGTGAATAAGGATTCTTATGTGAGGAAAACAGTAAAACATTGAGAGGTTTTGGTTAAGATGTCAATTGTTTTCTTTTCTTTTAATTCAACTGATGTGTTTAACTATTGAAGGGGAGGTTATGGATTTACTTTGTGCATAAACTCACAATACATATACTACATGCAGTAAGAGTTCTGCACAAATTTGGTTTGGGAGTTAAGAATTTAAACAAATATTAAAGCTCAAGGAAAGGATGAGGACACTAGCATGGATGGATACAGCAGTTCTTATATAATTTACACCAGTATGTTGTTTCATAGCATGGTGAATTAGCACAGTGGAAAATAAAAATGTGTAGGCAACCAATATTAATACTTTTTTATTTTTATCTTCACATAGCTTTGACTGCTATATATAAATATACAGTATAAATGCAGTATATACACATCACAGGCCAGGATTCATAAAAACAGGGACAAACCTAATGTGTCAATAACGATAGATATCGTCACGTAACTATCTTCCTTTATTCAGAATTCATTACTGACCTCTTTGAGTGTTTACCTTGAAAGAGGTGTTACTACAGTATTTCTTTATTTAAATGTCAGGGAGGCGAGTCATGAAACACCATCACGCAAAATCTGATGGTAAATTTCAGCAGCATGAAATCTGACTGATGTTTTAAACTGTATTTTCCTCACGTTGGTGATCACTAAATTTCATATTTAATCTCACTCAGTTGATTAGTCAGGTTATTTAAAGGATCATACCAGCCATTTTGCATGTTTGAGTCTAATATATTCAATTTTCATACGGTAACGTTACTGACAATCATTTCCCAAAGCATACTACTGGAATGGTGAGTTAAAGGTTAGAGTCAGTTCCTCACTACAGCACTTGAATGCACCACTAGGAAGCATTTTCAGATCACTCTGCGCTTTTTATTGCGCTTAAATGCTAAAATTAAATAACTTCCAAAATGCTTGAATATACGTCTTGTTCGCGATGATGGATTACCTATCCCAAGAATGTTTCAAGTATCAACAAGTTGATTTTAATAGCATACCAGAATGAACTGAAACCAATGGTAGACTGGAAGGTAGGAAAAAACACAACAACATTTAATTCACCGTTCCAGTAGTATGCTTTGGGAAATGATTGTCAGTAATGTTACGTGTAAGAAAATNATTTAATTCACCGTTCCAGTAGTATGCTTTGGGAAATGATTGTCAGTAATGTTACGTGTAAGAAAATTGAATATATTAAGCTCAAACATGCAAAATGGCTGGTATGGTCCTTTAAGTGGCAAATTTCGATCCAATCTCGAACACATTCTGCATCTCTTCCTCAAAAACAGTGTCTGCTGCATTCTGTCTCTCCCATTTGACACACACAGCACGTGATACACACCACACACACACACACACACACACACCTGTGTGCCAGTGTATGTGTGTGTACATGTGTGTCAAATCTCTGTTATATTTGTGCCGAGCTCTTAAAATGCAGGGCTCTAATGCAGAGAATTTAGGTCTATAACTAATAACTGATTGATTAAAGGGTGACTCCACAGATTTTATTAAATGTCAGGGGGGAGCATTATTCTGCATGTGAAAATAACCATTTATGGCTATAGAAGGCACTATACAAAGTCAGGGAAACTGATCTTTACATCATTACTCCCTAATTACCACTGGCAAAGAGGTTACATTTCCACCTGCATCTACTGGTTGGTGGGATTTTTAGCAAGATTACTCAAAAAGTCATGAACTGATTTTGACAAAACTTGGTGGAAGAGTGGGACATGAGCCAAATAAGAACCCATTAAATTTTGGTCTCAATCTGGGTCAGAGCAGATCCAAGAATATTTTTAATTATTTCTTAACATTTGTGTAGGGCACTTTTTGATTGTTTTGCCAATTTCTTACAAAATAATTGAAAAATCAATCAATACAACAAATCAGGCATATTTATCAATGGAAAAAAAAAAAAAAAAAAAAAAAAAACATGCAATTTGGTCCAGATCTGGATACATTTTGGATACAATGGATAGATTCTGGATACATATTTCTTATGACAAATAAAGCAATTAAATCCTATTATTATTATTATTATTATTATTCTGTAGTTGTGTCTTTACATTATGAGAACAAGACAAATTTTGCCCAGGCTTGTTCGTGCTTGGTGGAGGTATGCACTGCACGAGTGCCCTTCTAGCAAAAAAAACAAAAAAACAAAAAAACCTTTGTACAGTTATTTTCACATGACCAATAAACTGAATGGGAATGTGTAAAATCAGTGGTGTTTCCCTTTATTTAAAACTTTAAGGAATCTAAGGTCATTTTAAAAATTTAGCTACACTTTGTGTACCTTTTGAAAACTTTTTTTTTTTTTTAGNATTTTTTTTTTTTTTAGCTAAATTCAAGCATATACTTTTTACCCAACAGAATGTGCTTCTTTGTATGTCAAACAACACACACAACAAATTATAAAAGTTGCTATACGCCAGATTTGACAGATTTTTCACCAAAATCAAGAGATAGTCTAGAGATTTCAACATAGCTCAATTCTCTTTTGACAGATTTACCTGCTTGTTTCTATGTATTATGAACAATATTTTATCTTTTGAACTATCAGAATAAGTATTATCACTGAAAGTAACGGTGATTTCAGGAATTTTATTATTCCATCAAAGGATTACAACTTATGCTAATATGCTAATAACTACTGAGCCAGAGACAACAGCAAATCTTTCTTCTCAGAAATTAAAATGCTGGAGGGAAAACAGTAAAGTATTATCTACTGTGAAAACAGCAGCTGCAGATTTTCACCCTAAAACTTAGAATTTAGACAAGAAACCAATTACTGAAGGACAAGACATGTTTTGATTGACTTGTCTTTAACAAAACAGGAACAATGCTTTTCAGATAATGCCGATTTTATTTTCTGTTTTTTATAGGGTAATCAAATAAATGTGTATAAGAAGATGTTCCATATGCTGACTCCGTCTAGAGTTTCAGGCCGTAGTTGGAAAAAAAATAAAGCTCTTTTCTATATGGTGAGTCAAGAGGAACAAAATCCGTTCTCTCCATAATAATCTTCTCATTTAAGGATTTTTATAGGGCCAAAGGAGCAGCTGCACTTCTTCACTTTAAGACTGCAGAGTCACTCAGAGTGCCAGGATTGCACTCAGCCTCCGGCTCAGCAGACATCTACTGCACCGTTTAATACGACTTCCCGGCCAGATTTACTGTGATGGCTTTTGAGGCAAAGAGGTATAATATGACAAAACATGGCCCCATAACCCCGGGATATTCAACAATGTTTAGTGGTGAGACCCATTTAGCTGGAGGATTGGCGAATATATTGCTTTCCTCCCTTCTCATGTACAGAATTTCAATAAAATGGGACAGTAAATCAGGCCTGAATTCAAACTTGTGACTTATCTTTTACTGTATAGCCTCTGAGTTAAGAGGAACTGTGAGTGTCTCTCTCCCTCTCTCTCTCTCTCTCTCTTGCTGTGTGTGTGTATGTGTGTGTGTGTTCATTCATTACTACACTGTACTACACTTTACTGTTAAGTGAGCTTTATCAATGCGTATGTTAAACCTTTGGCCCTACTGGGAATCACATGAAACAACACCAGACTTCCTCAAATTTTTCAGTCACACTGGGGACCAGTGCTGTGGACTTCAGTCACATGACTTAAGCTGCATTCAAATGTTGACGGTAGAAAAACAGCCCTCCTGGCAGTTATTGCAGAATCCATGCTAACTGCAGAGGCAGCCGGTTGATGCGTAATCGTTGCCATGGTAATTTGGTGGGATACAGTTCAGTATTGGAGGATGCAATAGTGTTTTAGCATTTTACACAGTGTTATATAAAAACGGGAAAGCTTTGGCTGTTTTATATGCTCGTTTAAAGAATCGACAAGAAAGGCAGGCATGCAGACGCATGTGGGTTTCATCCAGGTTGGTCCATTTTGCAGGAGCACAAATTGCTGGGAGAATTCTATCGGCTAATTCAATAACTGAGGATGGATGAAGAGAGATTCAGGGAATATTTCAGACCATCGACAACTTAGTTTAATCACCTGTTAATTTGTCATAAAGTTATAATAAGGATGAGTCCCTCACTATCCACCTTTCACTCAAGAATAAAAAAAACATCCAGTTCCTTACAGCAAACAAGAAAAAGTTGGAAAAGTTTCACTTTTGATGACATGTTCCATCTGGGTTTATGGTGTGCAGCTCTCACAGCCAGTGGCAGTGCAGTTTTCCGTCATCCTTTCATTGAAAAGAATAAACATCTGGTTTTCCATCTACCTCAAAATGTCAACATGTGAATCCAGCATCAGACTCAACTTGGACTAAAATCACATTTTTTCTGACTTCAGACTCAACATAATTAAAAAGACTTGCAACTTGACTTTGACCTTCATACCACTGACTTGTGACTTAACTTGACTCAGAAAAACTCAGTAAAAAAATTAAAGTTATATAAATGTCAAGTTTTTACAGACATGTCTGTCTTTAAAACATTTGATACAAACTGTCATTTGCATCAAATGACAGTTTAGCTGAAGCAGAGTAAACACATTTCAGAATGCATCTGCAATTTGTGTAAATTAACTGTACAAAGTATTGGCCTGGCATTAAATTTGATATATAGAGCATTATGAGGAGTTTATGACTCGAAAACCCAAAATTTAGGACTTGTGATCTTGACTTGTTACTCAGTTTGTCACTTGACTATCTTGACGTGGGCCAAGCCAAGACTTGAGCCTTACATGTAGCACCAAAACAATGACTTGTTCTCACCTCTGTTGGGGCCAACTGAAAGGCAAATTATTGTCTTTTATTCATTTAATCTTTTAATCATTCCTGAAACAGTAGGTGATATTTATTTACATGCTATGCTATGATTTCTTAATTAAGAGATTTCTGTTGTTCACTAAATAAAAGACTTGCTGCTTAATTGGCATATAAGAGGAAGTCCAGTTGGTGAGGAAATGCATGTGGAGAACGCTTACGCCGATGACAAGCCAATGGCTTGTTTGCATGTTAAGTAATTAATTCTCAGTCTCATAATCCATATCTGTTCCTCGGAGTACACCAACGGCAGTTAATGCTGATTTTGAGCTGTCTATGGTGTTTACATGACATGTGAAAACATCAATTTATTGCCTTAATTGGCATAGAATCAACATTTTGATCTGCATGTTAACTTATATGTTATGAGATTACACAGCAGAGTCAAAATGTCGATGACAAGAAGAGAATATTCCTGCAGCCTACAAGGAACTTTGTTCCCATTGGGCCCACCTCTGAGGGGTTATTCTAACACCAAATAAGCACGTGTGCGCACACACACACACACAATATGGTGTGTGTTGGGGACACACTGATGGAATGTGAATGTCAGCAGTCTCTTTATTTACTCTCCATATAAAACACGGAGCAGTAATTAACAGCAGGTATCCTCCCTAGCCAGAGGGTAATTGACTGTTTCAAAGCGCCAGCACTTCATAACTGAGCCTGTGCATGTGTGTGTGAGTATCTGCAAGAAAAAGACAGAAACTCTACACGTTTGCATTTGCATGTGTGTATTAAAATTAACTCCTTTATATTCCACCCCTCCCCCACCTCTCCTCCTCTCCCTCCTTTCCTCCCTGTAAGGATAAGGGTCAGCAGCGGTGGGCACAGCCACTCAAATGCTCCACGCTTCTTTACGAGCACATTAACATTCAGGTGGATTCATTATCAATAAGTGTAGTAAGATGGACCAAGCGGAGACCTTGTGCCGCCATCAAAAGGTGCTCAGTTAATCTCAGAACGTGAGCAGAATGTTTGTGAAAGCTGGAGGAAGCACAGACGGCTTTGGATCTTTGTTGGTTTGTCTGGATCTTAATAACCAGAAAACATCCTACATCATGTATGTGTCCAGTCAGTTTAGCTAATCAGTATCAAATTCTATCAAAAACATGAAAGTTTCTGAGGGATCATAATTAAAAAAAAACAAAAAACAAAAAACCTTGTTATAGCAAACCAGCACCACAGGCTTAATTTAAGATTTAATCAAACTAGGATGTAGCATAAAAGCGGTCAGCTGACGTAATGAGGAGTACCTGTTGTCAGCTGCTTCATGCTGGAGCGGAGCCATGCACTCTCTCCTCTTCACAGCATCCTCAGAGGGAACATAAAGTTAACGAGAAGCTCGTTAGAATGTGTTAATTGGACTGTATACTAATTGGTTTTTTGTTAATTAAGATTAGGAGATTTTGTTCTGATTATAATTGCTTATTTTATGTTAATAGGTGTTAAGTGATTCTTAACAGTTGTGTGCCAAGTTGTAATGGCCCCCAACAACAACAGCAGCAGCAGAACCAACACGGTTTAGATTAAAGGTGCCTCCAGGATTAGAGCTCCTCTGAGACATGCAACCACGAAGCTAATTAATGTTAAATAGCATGTAAACAGTTAAGGGCCTTTTTAACTGACAACCACAACCTGGCCTTTGCTGTTTATTCATTGCTGTGGAATGGAAAACAATGTGCAACAGATGTTGTGGTTCACGAGATGAAGAATTAATTATCCATTCAAATCTGAGTTAACGTTACACGAGTAGAAAATGTTCATTTTTCAAATAAACATTTAATGATAATGTATTAACATGTACACCACCCAAAATAACATGTATAACATACAAATGTATTCAACAGTGATAACGTTTTACAAACTTGTATAACATATGGTGCTAGCCAGTTTAATAAACTTGTCTTACTTTTCTTTAAACCTTATCAGAGCTAAAGTTTCAGAAAGATCATGCAACCAGTAGAACTTCTCAAAAATGAAACGTCTTCAATGGTCTCAAATTAAACCTGGGAAAGTTTGTAGACCAATAAAGTGAACAGTCAATAAACCAAAACTACACATCTTTGGTGAAGATTTCACAGCTTAGATCTTATAATTTTCTATAAAAAACACAGTGATGGATGACATTCAACAGTGCATTATAAACAAATGGAACCAGAACAACATATAAGTGAAAGCCTCTCAGAACATTTGAACCTTGACTACACTATGCATGTTGTACATTTTAGAACAGAACTACAGACAGAATCCCTCATTAAACAAGTATTTGATGCAGCAGATTTAGTTGTCCGTATGCTGTTTTTTGAGCCGGTGAAGCCTCTCTGTGCAAAGGAACTGTTCAATTTTGGAGATTTGGGCTCTCAGAGATGATTGCTGCTCTTCCCTCTCCTGGGTGGAGGCAAGCCAGTCAGACTCTGAACTTGGAGCTGCAGGTGAGGTTGAAATTCTGCTGCATGAGACACAGTGACACTAGCATCAGCTATTTTTAGTCAGCAATAAATTGTTCCTTCAAAGGATCATACCAGTGATTAGGCATGTTTGAGCCCAATAAATACAATCTGCATACATGTTACATTCCAAAACATAATACTGGAGTGGTACGTTAGTTTTCCTACCTACCACACTGCCACTGGTTTCAGTTCCTTCCTGTATGCTCTCAAATCCAACTTATAGAGATAAGAAACGTGTTTGAGATAAGTAATCTGTCACAGCAAACAATGCATCTATTAAATGTGTTGTTGAAGCAATGTAATTTCAGCATTTCAACACGGATTTAGCATGGAGCTACACAGAAGAAAATGTATGTCTCTGCAAGTGAATATAGTCCCAGGGAGAAGACGGCTTTTAGAGAGAAATTAAAATGACTACTCTTTCTACAGTTATGTTTAGGTGTTAACAGACAAAAAAATGAACTTTAACATAGGTGGTATCACTTGGACATTTGATTTTGGAAGATTAGGGAATTTGGCAAAATAACAGGAAAACTAAAGGTTTTATGGTCAGAAAAATAGGTGGCAGTACTGTAACATGTATGCAGCATTTATTGGACTCAAACATGCAAAAATCAGTGGTATGGTCCATTAAGATAGAAGTAAGTATATGAACTTACCCTGGAGCGGTCTGTTGTAACTGTCTGCTGACTGTACTGGAGGAGGTGGAAAAAGAACCGAAAAGGGGAGTTCTGTTCTCCTGTGTGAAAATGATCCCAAACAACAGAACACAAAAAAATGCAACGAAACGAGAGAGAGCTTATTTAAGATTAAGCCTGTAAAGACACAGGATATATGATGAATTTTCTTTAAGTTTTCAAACTGTACAGTTCCTTTCCAGAGAAAATGACACTGTCAAGTCAAAGCAACTGAATGTGTGTTTCCCCTCATACTTCAGGAACGTCGCACTAAATCTTCATTAATCACAAGGATCTCATAGCACCTGGATCTCATAAAAGAGAGCGACAGTTTGCAGTGGGTGACAAAAGAGAGCACTGAGTGTGAGCTGGAAAAAAACCCAAAACGGAGTGAGAGAAAGAGAGAAATGGCGAGAGAATGGAGAAAGTGAGTGAGAGATGGATGATGAAGTGAGAGAGGAAAAGAGAGAGAGAGAAGGGATGAGGAGACAGATAAAGACTGAGTAAGTGAGAGAGGAGAGGTACCCAAGGTCATTAGGTAGCTTTTCTTCCACAGGCCATTACTCTGTGTGTCTGTGAACACAACATACATCAACTATGCCCTTTCATTCAACACTCAGCTTAATATATCATCAATGTTTCAGACCTCCAAAATCTTTCTCAGATATACGCTACATTCCTTTAAATGCATTGGCCTGAGGAAATATTGCCTGGCCGTACATACGGAGCTTTTTGAGCCACAAAAATGCTGAAAAAAACCACTGTAATGTTCATTTCTTATGGCATGCCTGCTTGAAAGAAAAGCCGTATTTGTTAAGCTTACGCACGCATTTCCCCTAGGGTGGAATCTGACACATTTTATAAAATGATGAAGCTCAGAATCGGTGGAACATTGAATGACCTCAAGCCAAATTATTTAGAAGAGGAAATATTTCAGAAGGGTCATTCCCCACATTACTATCCCGTTTCCTCTGAGGTTGCTCGTACGTTTCTACGTGAGCATCACGCCACGGCCATTTCCTGCTGTTCAGCATCAAGTTGAAACTCGGAACACTGCTGTGGCTTCGCTGTGATGAAATATACTTGGACATGGAAATGAAATAGAAGCACTCTGACAGTTGAAATTCATTTTTCCACATAGCTGTAAGTTGAGATCATACAGTGAGGAATCATTCTTGAAATATGTTATATAAGTTATTAGGGGCATGTACATCGTCGGTGACGTTCTGCTTTTGCTATCCATTGCAGAGGGATCAGTTTCAAACTGGCCTCTGTTCCATGTACAGGTCATGTTGTAGTACTATGCACAATCTACAGTCTGATTTTATTATTTATTTTTACTGTTTGAGTTTCATTGAATTTGGCTTTCATTGGCTTTCAAGTATTCAAGTTCTATCGAATAAATATGAGAGAATTTTCTAGTCATTTTTTTGATTAGCTTGTGAGGTGATTCCTAAATTTCAAGTTACATCTCACAGGTAACGCGGGATTCATAAAACACAGCACCAGACTTAACATTGTCAGTAAGAGCCAATATTGTCACGCAACCGTGTTCCCTCATTGATAAAGGAAAGGATTGATAAAAGAAGTGATTCATAAAACATGTCGTCATGCAAAACATAAGACCTGTTTCAGTCTGGTAGTAAATTTCAGCAGTAAGAAATCTGAGTGACACTTTAAACTGTATTTGCCTCACATGGTTGGTGATCAATACATTTGATATTCAGAGATCAATGTACTGTATTTAAATGGCAAGCTTTGATCTGATCTTAAACACATCTTTCTTTAAGCCTCATCTACTGAGTTCTGCATCTGCTTTTTATCCGTGACACACAGACATACTACACAGGTGTGGTGTATGGATCAAATCTCTCTTACATTACTGTTAATCTCTTAAAATGCTTAACAGCTCTAAAGCAAAGAACTGAAGTTTCTTTTGCAGATTAACATTAACAATTTTGCTTTTACAGCAGGGAAGGCAGTATAAAATGTGGCTCTTAAATATGAAGCAGCTCATTAAGACACCAAACTTCATTGGTTTTTACCTGATACACACCTTAAAACAATGTATCAGTAACAGGACAACAATGCAATGATTAACTTGAAGGAAGCTTTATGAATGAGCTCCTATTATCACAGCACTTATTTAGTGTGACGCTGTGTAGTTACCAGGATTTTTTTAATGAATCCCACCCAAAGAGGTTAAATAAAGAGATAGCTGAATAAGCCATAATGAATACTGCATTAGGCTTGATCTATAAGCTTCTTTCCTACAGAAACCACTTGCCTAGGAACCAGTTCTGTAACTCACCATGTCTGGCGTCTCTCTGAAGGGCTCTCTGACAGTGTTCCACTCTGCCTGATGCTGCCTGTTTGAGGAAGCTGCAGACCCAGAAACACCGGAGGCATTCAGCAGGTCTGACGCCCTGGTAATCACTAGGGGGCCTGCAAGGAATGAGGTGAGAGGGAACAGCAAAAAGGTAAGGATGAATGACTAACGGTGATGAAATATGTGATGCAGATGTACATAGAGAGCACTTTGTAAGCACATCCTCAATGGAGCAACAGTGCAGCACTGCAATGTTCATGCTTTTCTGGCCAAATAGATCCACACATACATTACCTTTGTCTGACTTGGTTTTGAGGAATGTCGGTATGGTGGTCAGAGAATGTCCAGGGAATCCACTAGACCCACTTGGATTTGGCTCAGACATAGATGATCCCTGGGTTAAAAGGCATGAAAACACACATAGCTTTTAAAGACCAGAATAATCACTATCAATATATTCATCATGCAGCCAGCAAATATATGAGTGAAGTAAAAACCTCAGTATGGTACGAAACTCAGTGCCTGTCAGATCGTCTGATAGAATCTGAAACCCCATTTCTCACTGTCAAAGTGGGAGGGGGGGCTGCATCCGAAAAAAAAAAAAAAAAATTGTAACTTTCCAAAATGGACAAACCAACACACCCACTTCACTCTTCAACTGGCCAGGTGTTTTCGGGTGAAAGCAGGTAGGGTAAGTGAAACTGTGCGCTGTTATCCCCATTTAAATGTTAGTTAAAGACACAGAAGACACAGAATTCCTGTTAACAATCCCTCCCCGCTCTAAGACTTTTCAGCCCGACTTCAAGTCTGGACATTCTGAACAGGTTGGCACTTAGCAAAGGTTTTCTATTCATAGATTATCTTTCATAGATTTGGTCATCATTACTATCAGTTATGATGACATTTTGCTCATTTAATTGCTAAGATCTGGTGATATAATAAACAGAATCCAAGTCGAGCAAAACAACAGCAGCAGATCTAACAGTGAACGCACCCAAAATATCCATCCAATAAATATCCATCATGCAGTTTTACAGTACAGTATAAAACTGCCTGACAAAGTTTAACCAGGATGCAAACTCTTATGGACATTTACAAAGGACAGCTTGCGCAGTAACAACAGTCAATCTCATTGTCATCACTAAATAAGTGGTTTGGTTTATAAGGTTAAATTGGGGAACTGCTACAAACCCTTCTCATGTGGCCACCCTGTGCACACCATGATAAAGCCACGCCTGGCAAGAATCAAGGATTCCCAAGAGCTTTATAGTGATGAAGTTGTAAAATATTACTATAAATGATGGGCAAAACTACAAAAATAACTCCCAGGCTTTTAAAAAACAAAAAAAGAGGCAATGTTTGAATGTATTTATTGTACCTGACCATGGATGGTTGCTGCATCAGGCTTAGTTCTGGAGCTCATTGTCTTTCTCTGAGCGTTGCTCCATTCAAATGCTGACCTGGACTTCTTATTGCTGGGCAGAGAAGAATCATCGGTTTCAATTAACAGCATTTCTTTTGCTACAGGCTGATCGTCACATTTTGGCGATGCATCATTCTCATTATTTTGAGGGACGGAGAGGAAATCAACTTCATTTTTAGTGATCTTTGAATCTTGTATCTTCTCATTGTTCATGGGTTCCTGAAAACTGCCAGTTTCCACTTGAGATTGAAGAAGGCTTACATTATCCATCCTGATGTCAACACAAAAGTCACTGAGGGGCCTTGCAGCCTTCAAATCAGATTTTCCATTTGGAGGACGGTCAGTCTCAGAGGCATCATTTTCAGTGGGGTTTATGTTTGACTGATTATCCCATTTCTCACAGGCACCAGAACCAAATTCCAGAAACTTCAGCTGACTGTTCTCCTGCTCTGAGATTTCCTGGTTTTTAGGTAATGCATGTGGTTCGATCATTCTTCTGTCAGGTACACACTTTTCACCCACATGCAGGCCAGTGTTTTTTTCAATGTTTTTCTTGTTGATGGTAATGTCAGAAGGGTTACGAGGTTCTAACTGTGTGTCAGAGGTCTTTAACTCTTTTATACTCTGACCAGCATTGGTCTGTGAATTCGGGGGTTCGGAAGGTTCACTATGAAAATCTTTTGCTGTAGTGTGGGGTGGTTTCTCATCTGAGGTTTTCTCACAAACCTGCTGGATTATATCTGATGACTCATTAAGCGACTCAGCTTCACGAGTGAAGGTTTGGACCTCATTGTGACTGAGGTGTTGCACCTCTTGATGGACAGGGTGAGGCTCACGGTTGAGATTTTGGCTCTCATCAGGGTTGAATGTGTGGAGCTGATGAACTTCTGTCTGAATCCCATAACCTTTACTCGCATGGCTGGAGTCAGCCTCATTCTCATTGAATTTCTGAGAGAAATTTTGTGAGCAATCTGCAGCCAACGGTGACTCACTGTTGTCCATGGAGTC
The DNA here is from genome assembly GCA_014773175.1 of Lucifuga dentata. NCBI lineage: Eukaryota > Metazoa > Chordata > Actinopteri > Ophidiiformes > Bythitidae > Lucifuga > Lucifuga dentata. Next base: position 23,566 of record VXCM01003025.1, on the reverse strand, counting down.
AATGTCCTGCAGTGTGTTGCTCTTCTTTGCATCTCTGTGGTTTTTATCAGTAATCGTCTGGACTGGAACCACTGTTTCTTGTATGTGCACCGCTGTCCTTCCTCTCTCTTCTTCTCCATCTTTCCTTTCTTTCTGTCCTCTATCTTTTGCTTCTGTTTCAGGCTTTCTGGTGTCCCATACATACTCCGTTGACCCTTGACGACCCTCTTGTGTCTCTGCTCTGTCTTCAGTTTTGGTAATGAGACTTCCTCTCTGTTCTCCAGTGCTCTCATCCTCTTTTACATCTTGTCTGTGGATCTCTGCAATTCTTTCCTCCTCTTCTGCATTACTCTTTACTTGTTTTGTATCACCTGTCTCTCCTTGTTCTTGCTCACTCCTTCCTCTGTTACCCATATCACTTTTTTCTTTATCCGGTAAGTCTATACATCCATCAGCAGACATGTTCGTGTTCTTTGGGCTTAATACAGTTACCATGTCTTTAGCTGCAGAGAAATCTGTGTTTATTAAATCTGAAGCCACACCAGGATCACTCTCACTTGCGTTAGAGTTAGGTATGTATATGTTTGACATGTCGATCTTGTTGGCTATTGACCCAGAAAGCATATGGAGACTGGAAAGGTTGCTGGTTGCAAGTGGGCACAGGTTTGAAGGTATTATGGACTGTCTGGATTGTGATTTCTGATGGTAGACTGAGGCTTCCTGTCCTGAAAGAGAACAAAAAATGCCAAAAATGACCATTTGTCAGCTTGAATTTCTGTGTGAAATGCACTGTTTAATTCTCAGAATGAAACAAGTAATAAAATAAACTCTAAGCTGTGTGTCCTGTCTGCGTCTGTGTTTATATTCAGCTGGCTGACCTGGCTTTATCACAGATTCTGTGACCACCAGACAGTCTGGGTCTCTGATCTGAGAGGACGCCAAGCTCTGCAGACTGCCAAAGCCAGGCAGCTCAGAGCTGGAGTTGGATTCATTAAGAGTTCCCTCTGCTCTGGTTCCCTGCAGTAAAGTGGGAAACACTGGCATATAAACAATGAGATTGCAGTCTCTTATCAGTATAGATTAAAAAAAAAAAAAAAACTACAGTATCTCTTTTCTATAACAAGGTGCTAACATTTAACTGAAGTGACTTATACTGAACATAACACTTGATCCCTTTGACCTCCACTGGTTAAACATACAGTAACTAATATCATTTAATACTGTTTTTCATAATAGCTTACTGTAATTTGTGTATTTCTTTCACACAAGCAGCACCTTAGCTGGTCAATCAAATCATTTTTATGAACTATCTAAACTGTTTCATTTATTAAAATTGTTTTATTGACACTAAAAGTCTTGGTGGAGTTACGACCTGGTTGATGAGAGTCACCGGAGACTCAACACAACGTAAATCCACGTGGAAGCCGACCTCATTGCCTCTTTCTGAGAATGACAAACAAAAACACACTTGTCACTATAGTCGTATCACACTAACTGCATGGAGTAGAATCAATCGAGTGTGTCTGATGTTCACAATCTGGTCTTAGTGTATTTCACTTAAAGACTGCCAAATTAAAACGGATGAAACCACAACTTATTGTACCTGTAACACCTATGTTTTCCGTGTCAGAGTCCATTTCTTCACACACTTCTCTCATCTCTGTTGTACTCTTCAGTCTTTCTTTAACAAGGTGCTTCATCTCATTCTAAGAAGCCAGGAAAATGGTTTTGTCCTGAGATTATTTAACCGTCACAAACTGCATGATAAACTGAATTTTACTAGTTTTGATGATGGTTTGTTACCACATAATCTCAGCATGTTGTGTCCTAGAGAAGTGGCCTTTAAGGACAGCTCAGTGAGTTCCTTGAGGAAAGTGGCTACTTTGGCACTCTTTGCCATTGGCTGCTTTTCATTTGGAAATCTATTGTAGTTGAGTAGATTTGAAGCTTATTCCACTCTGTATGCTGCTCATTACAGGTTGTGACTCTGGATGACTGCATTCATTGACTTACAGAGTACAGTCAGCAATAATGTTACAAGATACAAGCAAGCTTTATTGTCATTGTTCTGAGATGAGACAAAATGTTGCATCTAAAAGTCACTGGCTATCAGCAGCCAATCAGATTTTGTGGGTCAGAAACAAATAATGCTGCTCTACAGTAACTTTGCTCTGCTGTATTTTCAGCTTCTCGGTTGAGAGATGAACATGAACAAGAGTGGTATCCATCGTCAAGGTCGATGATAAACTCTAATCACATTTTTTTGTTGTTGATTTTTTTTTTTTGACTAATACTCTTGATTTAACAATTTAACACTTGCTTGCCAGCTATATTTATAAATATTAAATGCCAAAAATACAACTTAATATGTCTATTGCATTTGCATATCGGTGTTAAAAAAGCACAAACTTCTGAAGCGTTTTGGTACAGCCTGGAAGTCTGTGTGCACACGTGTTTGTGTGTTTGTGTAACTCCAATCCATATATGTGCTGTGCCTGCAGCATGGCCTGCGAGGAGAGTTCAGTGTTTTTCTGATGAAGCTGGTCATAAGCCTCTTTTACCGCTCAAAAGTCTTGCTGCTCACTCTTTATACATTATCAAGAGTGAGCAGCACTCTTGATCTCTTGATCCATTGTCTTCTGTTTAACACACACAAATAAAATCACCATGACATTACATTTGCATTTTTCTCAAAAATCACTTTTTTTTTTCCCCCTCCAATGCTACCTTTTTGTCCCAGATGGTCTTGGAAGCAGAGCAGTCTTCCATAAGTTGGCCCATCTTGTCTTCCATTGCCTTGTTTTTCTCTCGCATCACCTCATGTTCTCGCCTAAGGGCCTGCAGTAAAATTAATCACCCGTAGGATTTTTAATGCAATACTCAATTTTTATGTGTTTATTTAACCTGAACAGAAGGTCTTAAACATGGTAGAGAGAGAGAGAGAGAGAGAGAGAGAGAGAGAGAGAGAGAGAGTGAAAGAGAAAGAGGGAGAGCTCTTGAAAATACAAATGATTTTAATAAATGAATGCATAAGTGAATTAAAATGAGATGAGAGAACAAAGACGAAATGAGAACAATAAACTTTAAGGCCATAAATGGAGAATAAACACACTATCATTCAGTTGCGGAGCGGACTGTGTGTACTAATGTGCACGTTGTGATATACAACACCATCCATCACGTTTATGGGCAGAAATGGCAGTCGTCATTTATGTCCGTCCTTGTATAAATTCAATCCATAATCATTTAAATAGACCCTGAAAAATTCCTGAGCTGCGTGGGACCGAAAGGGTTTTACCTGGAGGCATACAACACATTTTCTATCACTGAAAAGGCTAATCCGAAAAATGTTTAGGCTCCATTTACACCTTGCATTAAAATGTGATGTATACTCAGATATGTTATCCATATACGGAAAAATACATGTTAATGCAAGGTGCACATAGAAGCAGAAGGCATTGTGATTGGAATGCAATCTTCAGCATTCCGACCAGAATGGATCTCAGTATTTTGATTGGATCTCAATCCCAACTAGCCAGGTGTATTCACCCAAAAATTGAAAGTTCTCCTGCCTTGTCTTTCCGTTCTCATTATTCAAGTTATTTTGAGTCAGAGGGATGTGACTTTACGTAAACTGATACCTGCACCTGCAACACAGACAGTGACAGCCCATACAAAAACAAAAAAAAACTTTATTAGTTGTTTGTCTTTTTTCAAAGAATGAAGTTTGTCTACAGAGAAAATCCAAATTCAGAGATTGCATTTTCTTGGAAAGTGTAAATGCATTCCAAAATATCACCTCTCGAAATCCCTCAAGTTCTGTGCTATTCCTGGAATTCTGTGATCAGTCAGAATCCAGCAAATAACCTCACAGTTTAAAAAAAAAAAAAAGTTTGACTGTGTGGAAACAAATCATGAGTATGATATGGTCAAAATGAGAAAGGTCAAAACAGATACAGAGAAACAGAAGGCACCAATAGCAGAAAATATTCAAAAATTATAATTAAACACTGCATGAGGATTGTTGAATGAATCTATGCAAATATACAAAAGTAGAATATGAAGAGGTAAAGACTTCATTTACAGAGAAAAGACTAAATAACCTGGTTCTCCTCTCGCTGTGTGTGCAGCTCCATTTCCATTCTGCTTACTGTCTGCGTTTGGCTCAACAGTAGCTGCTGGGCATGTTGCAAAGACTTCATCACCTCCTACACACACACATACACACATACAACACAGTGAATGTTTGAGACATAGTGTACACCTAATATTGCATGTTATGTATAACATGTTTTCACTGTTTCATTCAGTATTTTCTAATTTCTTACCTGCTTTTCTGATCGTTCAGCAACATTTTCATCCCTGAGTTTCTTATTCATTTCAGTTTCCTAAATGTGGGAGAGAAACATAGAGGAAATAATGCATTACACATTACTAACAAGTTATACAGTATCAACTGTGACAGGGCAGCAGCCAGAAATATTTAAGAAAAGCTTGTCATCCTAGTACTTTTCTGGCAGTGAAAATGATGTTGCTTCATGTCATTTTGTCATGTACTTCAGCCATAAATATGACTGCTGTACGACAAAGATGCAAATTTGAGTAGCTCACTAGCTCATGGGTTGTATTTTGTTTTCTACTCTACATAAAATTGAATGCGATTTTAATTTGACAGAGAAAAGATGTAAACTAATTTCCAGACAAGAATATAAAGAGTGAAGTGATATTTCCATTGACTACCATTTACCATGAGCAGCTTGTGGTGGAGCTGCTGTATGTGCTGCTCCCTGCCTGAGGGAATTTGGGTCTTGCCTTGTCTGACCGATAACACTTTGGCCTTGATCAGCTTATTGCTGACTTCCTCCAACTCCTGATAAAGAACAATAGACTCACACATTTCAGAAATAAGAGAGACAACAGAAAAAAGTAGAATGCGAAATTGCATTTATTTGATTAGATTTTGTGGCCAATCTTTGGATTTTATATCATTGATGGGTGTGCGTGGCTTTAGAATATTAGGTAAAATTCAGGGGCAAAACTTCGCGACATCTTGAGATTCTTTATTTTCATTAAAAAAAGCAGCAATTACAGGCTTCCTATAATAGAGTTAATTCCAACTAAAAATGCACTTTTTCAAATACCTGCTTTAAGGATTTAATAGTTGTTTCTTGTTTTTCATTTGCAGAAGACAGTCTCTGATTTATTCTCATAGCCTCATCAACTGTTAAAAAAAAAAGAAAGAACCAGAAAAAAACATCACGTTATGGCAAAACTATTTAATACCTCATTACTACATTCATTCTTGTCATTACTAAATGACACATAGATATGACAAATTTCCCAGGAGCTATAACTTTTAACATTCAAAATATCCAATTTTATGTGAGTTTTATATGACACAGTAGTTTTACATTTTGACAGTGAATAGTGAGTGGAACATTTTCCAGACATCGAGCATTTAGCTAAATACGTTCCAGTCTCTTAAATGAGTTGCAGGCATGGCAGCTGTATGACTGTATCATCTCTTTACATAAATACAGATACTGTGGTTTAGGAATGTGAGATAAATGCGTTTTAAGAAACATGGGCGATGTAGCTGCCACACCGTAATTGGCTAAAATTTGAGATTACAAGAGTATTCTGATAAAGTAAAGCCTCCTGCTGTTAACAACACTCATAATACATTTTATATGATTACAAAAGTAAAAGTGACATTATAATAGTGTGTATAATCATGTATATTTTGCTGTGAACCTCTAGAGAAACTGACATACACACAGGATGTCCAGGGCAAAATTGTCTGTTATTAACACAAAGGTTAATCAAGTTAGCAATAAATACCTGCAGCAACAAGAATTCCAAATAATGTCTCGGTACATGATATGTAAAAATGTAATTCCAGAATCCACAGCTTGTAATACCTTAATACCTTAAATGAGCTACAACGGAGAAAAATATTCTACTATTGTCACGTGAAGCAACATTGGAAGTGATCAACAAAACCGGACGGTTCAACAGCAGGATCCATATTTGTTATCCAGATCGTGGATCAAGAATTGATTCTACCTCGTGTCAACAGCATTCTGCTGCTTTAGTATTATGGGAATGTACTCTGATGAGCATTATTTATAGCCTTTTTGCAGAATTGGTACAACTCTTAATAGCCAATGTCTATCAAAAGAATATTTCCAGGAGGGGCACGTGCAGAAAACTGACACGTCAGATTTGTTCATTACCAAAATCTCAACCTGAGCAAACCGCCTTTTGGAAATAAACTGAAGGGAATTGTGTTAAAATCTGCAGGCGCTGATTCTTACTATCAAATCAACATAAACCAACATCAGTGTGAGTCACTTCCAGCACAGTGTTAAGTCTGTACCCGATAGAGTTCATGCAGCTCTGGACAGGAGGAAAACAGGGTCCTTCCTGCTGCATGTTGCAGCATTTAGGCACATTACCTCCGTAACATTTACTATTATACATTGATGCATGGAATCTGGTCTGAGTGTGGGTGTGTCTGACTTCAGGCAGTTTGTGTGTTCGTAGTACATTAGAATCAGCTAATCTACTGATGAACCATGACACACAAACATTAAGATGATGCAAGTTAAATATACAGTATTTGTAATAATATCACAAAGTTATTCTTTACTGATTGGTGTACAGAAACTTTGTTGTTACTTCTTCTGCAGCTACTTAACTGCATCATCTATCTACTGTATACTCTATAAATTTGTCTGCCTGTCTGTCTATATCCATCCATCCATTACCATTCTGCTCTAGCTTTTCCTGAGCCTGCTTGACTGTGACACACTGCCTGGACAATGCACTAAAACGTTTCTCCACCTCCCCCAGCTGGTTCAAGTGGCTGTCCTTTGAGCGGCTCTGCAAGGCCAGTTTCTGCTCCTGCAAGAGGATTAAACCACACAAAGAAAAAACAAAACAAAACAGAACTTTAGCTTTATCAGCAGAAAATACAAGTCAAAAGCTATTACAGTGTGTGTGTGTGTGTGTGTATATATATATATATTTAAACACCAGAAGGGAAAGGTTTCAAGAGTGAATGAATGAATGAATGAATGAATGAATGTACGTATAAACAAATTCAGATCAAATGGTAAAATGTTTCTTTTCTTTACCCTTTTGGAATCTCATGTCATTTTGCAGTTTTCTTTTCATTAAAATTGTCTTTCAGTTACCACTTAAAAAGCTTTACTGTATATAATCCTTTATCTGCGCGTTTTCTACTTGTTTCAAAAAAGATTTTTGTTTTTCAAATCTAGAGCAACATGTAAAAATCTGCAAGGGAAGAAACTTTAGAAATAAATACATATCTAAAAATATATATCTACCATAACAAATTTTAAAAATCTGGACATTTTTCGATTGAGTCTTTCATTCACTGTAAACAACCCACACGGCCTTAAAAACATCTGAGCACATTTTTTGAGGCTCAGTCACCAAAATGTATTATCCTGTGGAGGAAAGGATTTTTTTGTTTTTGTTTTACATTGCAGCTTTTTGTGAAGGAAATTTGAATTCAACAAAAAGCAAAAGCGAAAAAAAAAATCATTATAGACTCCAAAAAAATTACAAGGAAGAAATTGATCTTTAAAATTGTAATGAAAAAAAAAAAAATAAGAGGAGGAACATTTTGTTAGAATAGCGAAAGAGCGATGGAGTGAGAGATTGAGGATCATCATTTAACGTCCCATCCAGCTGTCTTTCTCTGTGGGATGAAGGAATCAATTCGATTCATGCCTCAGGGAACTTTATCGCTCTTCTAACTGCTGTTATAGTTTGATTGTCTGTATCAAGTGGATTCTTTTCTTCTCTCTCTTTTTTCCCGCTCACACCTTCACTCTCATTCTCACTCCCTCCTCTGCGCTACACCAGCTCTCTCCGACTCCCTCGTCGTCTGCCGAGCCACTGTTATGTGAAGAAGGTTAAACTGAGCGAAGGCCGGTTATAAAATATTTTAATAGAGATATTTTCTCTGCTGCGCTGGCAGTTCAAAGTGTCACGCACTCCCTTATCCGTTACTCCTGATGAGATCTTCCCTCCAAACCCATCCCTCCATAGCACCATCTCTCCATCCTCTCATCCTCCTGTTTAATTTCTCTCACTCCCACCCATTCTGTCAACAATTTATATAATTGGAAAATCTTTTTCTTACCAGCTCGCTTGATTTCTTCTCCAAAGTGTACTTCAACAGCTGTAAAACAGCAGTAAAAGAAAATCAACAAAGCAGAGATTTTTCATCCTGATGAGCTCCGTTTCTCTGGACACACTTTAGACAGAAAACACCAGTAAATGTCTGCATGTTTAATTTCCTTAAATACTGAAAATTTTTGCAGTCATTAATGACAAACGTTTCTGCACGTTAAACCAAGATCCGACATCTGAGTATACACAACACGTACTCTTCTATTTTATTGTTATTCATCAGTGTGTCATATTAATGCTATCAAATGAATATTGGCTTCGTGATTTATTTAAAGGATCACACTGGTGATTTTTGCATGTATGAGCTCACTATATACCTACAACCCGCATACATGTTACTGACAACCATTTCCCAAAATATACTGCAGGAGGGGTAAATATTACATTTGTTTTTCCTACCTTCCACACAGCCATTAGTTTCAGTTCATTCTAGTTCACTATAAAATCAACTTGTAGAGACTTGAAACATGCTTAAGATATTTAATCCATCACAGCAAACACAACGTCTATTACATTTTTTGTCTAAGTAACTTTATTTAACCAGTCTAACATGGAGCTGCATGGAAGAAAATGTGTGGCTTTTTCTGAGAAATTAAAAATAACCATCTCCTTTACATCAGGGAAATGTGTTAGCAGGTTAAACAATGAGTTTTAAGGTGGGTGTATCACCTGAGTATTTGATTTGGAAAGATTAGGGGACTTAGCAAAATCATAAAAAAACTAAAATACAGTTTCATGTTTTGGAAAGTGGTTGGCAGTAACGTAATGTGTGTGCAGGTAGTATTTATTGGAGTTAAACACAAAATCATCAGTATGGTCCTTTAATGGCCAGATTTAATAGAATATGGATACTAGTATGTGTTAATTTACAGTACAATAAGGCAAACACTGTTCTTGATATACTGCGGTTTTTGTATAGTGCACACAATGAAAAATACATTTTTCTGAGATTACACTTTAGCTCTTTAAATACTGTAAACACGTCATCAAGTGCACCAGAACTTGACCACAAACCATGAACATAACTAGAGTTCATGAAGCAGTAAATGCAGTTCTCAGTGTGAAGGTCAGACCTTCTAATGGCGTCACCTGATGATTTGGGGGCACCATGTTGACATACAAGCAATTTTTTTTGCCCTTCTTGTTAAGTTATGAATGCTTTTCAGCCTCCTCTGGTAATTCATCAAATGAAACACAACGTCAAAAGGAATACAATTGTTTATGTAAAGGTGTCACGAGCTAACAAGGTTGAGAAGTGCTCAAGTGCAAATGTGTGTCAAAACAAACAAGGATCAAATGATCCTCAAAAATGACTGAACAGCATTCATATCGAGAGCAAATCAAAGCCAAATTCGATGGAAAGTAAAATTGCAGAAATGAGTTTAGACTCCAGAGATTTAACAGTGTATCTCCCATTTCAAATTCTGCAGATCTTCAAGTACATGTCAATTAAATCACTTCAATCCCACCTAGCAATGATGAGAAAATGGGTTAAATTAAGGCAATCCACCAGACCGTGTTACAGCAATCAACACGCTGGGCTCCAATTTAGCCAAACGCTGCAGTCTGCCAGATAGAATATCAAAAACCCTCTCTGTTGTCTCTGTAACACGGCTGGGCTGTTAAAGTGTAACGGTGCGTGCTCACGACTATATATCACCTCTGCTGTGTCAAGCTGGAAGACTAACACTCCAGGGCCCAGATTGGCTGAGGCCTACACACACCAACAGCACACATGCATGACTCAGCCACTCGTGAGATTTTTTTTTTTTTTTTAACAGCATAGAATTAGAAAAAGTAATATATTGTCCAAAAAAACAAAAATGGTGATTTTTACATTCACAGAGATTAATGCAGAGAGAGAGAGAGAGAGAGAGAGAGAGAGAAAATCAGCCTGTGAGCGTTTTGCATCTTGTTACCTGTAGTGACTTCAGCTCTTCTTTCAGGCTGTTAATCTCTTTGTCTTTCAGCTCGGCACTGACCTGGTATTTTCCCTGAAATTATACTTTATTAGTTTGAGTGTCAAAAAGAACCAATAAATAACAAAGCACAGGAGAAAAGGAATTCACTCTGAAGGCCAAGGTTGAACAACTAAAATGACTGAATTTACAACCCAACAAAAGATATGAACTGAGTAAAGTGACATTTTTGGGGAATGAGGTCTTCATACCTTTTCTTCCTCAGTGTTTCTTATTTTGGCCTGAAACTGAGGAAAGTAAGAGAGATTTCTCTGAAGATCTTTATGACGAGGACAAATGTTCATGGATATTCTCGTATACAAATTTACCTGCTTTTTTACATTGGTGAGTGATTCTGTGTGCTCATTTGCCATCGTTTCAATTTGGTGTTGTAAAGATTCCTGCCGCAAGGGGAAAAAAGATGAGATCAAACAAAATAACTGATGAACAACAAAGTATAAAATGCTTAAATGTTATACAAGCATGTGAGTACCTGTGACATGTTATAAACCATCAACTCTCTATAGGAACATAGAGCATATATTAAACATGATTTGAAGCCAGCTGAGGCCTGGTCGTACCTTCTGCCACTCCAGCTCCTGTTTCTCCAGCACCAGTTTGCTGATCTGCTCCTCAAAGCGAGGTGCTGCATCCTGAAATCACAGCACACAAAACACATTTAGGTTAAAAAAAAAAAAAAAAANTAAAAAAAAAAAAAAAAAGAAAGAAAAGCCACGGCTGAGGAGTAAGGAGTTTTTCACAATCAGACATGGCTACACTCTGACGACACCTGCTAAATGAAATAACAAGACAGTAAATTTAAGCTGAGTGAAGGCTAGCAGAGGGTGATCCTAGCAGGCATGGTACTGAAATCCTATTATCTCCTTCCATCCCATGGGCAAATAAATCTCTGGAGTTGAGCCAGAACTCTGCAGCAAGTTTTCTTAGCTCATTCCTCCGTATCTTTTATAGAAAGAGGAACATTAGAAGGGAGGTGATATTTGTGGAAAGCCATCCCTATCCTCCCTCATCTTCCGGAGAAGGCAGGTAAAAGTCAATTGCTCTCTATATCCACAGGACTTTTTATGTGCATGTGGGAGTAGGTCGACTCACCGAGTTTATTTTATAAGTTCCTATTAAACTATGCTACTAGCGTGGCACTGCACTTTAAAAGAGAAGTGCACAGGAGAGAAAGCTGTTATTTTCCACTGAGGAATAATTATTGTGTGTGCAAGTGAATGTGTGTGTTTAAAAAGGATACTAAAAAGCTTTTATTGAGCCTGGTAAACCATGTAAATCAAAACAGGCACCCATAGATGTACTATGAACCAGCCGCACCAAAAACATTTTCATTTAGACTGTGTAGAACAGTATATGATTTTTCTTATTATATGAAAATTCACGAGTGTTAACACATATTTGTCATGGATTTTTATCTATTTATTGCTAATGGCTGTTCTGATGGGATGCCTTTCACTGAGCATTTAAAAAAAAAAAAAAAAAAANAAAAAAAAAAAAAAAAAAACCTAAATCTCCGAGCTTGAAAAACTTGCTGATAAAGTTTGAATTTTCCTCAAGTTTTGTATTAAGGCACAATGTGCTTAATTTACATGCAAAGTAGAATAATTAGCATCCATGTTCTTCTAAACAAGACTTCTCAAATGACAGAAATGCGTTTACTATAGTTTCACTTTCAAAAAAACATCTTGTCCCTACGTGTATTACTTTCCCATGTAGGGTTAAGCTACTGCTGCTCAACATTCTCACCAATTCAAGCTGTGGGTCATCGTGTATTAAAAAAAAAAAGAAAAAAAAAAAGGAAAACAAGCGCTTTGGAATTTGACCTGCTCAGGAATGTCCGGCATCATCATGACATCCTCTTGCCTCTTAACCTTCTACCCCTTAAATGGCACAAGTACAAACTGTTACTTTGATAACAGCAGCGCCTGAGGAGGATCAGACTGACATATCATCTTAATGTTTGCGTCCCAGTCAACATGACTATAACAGTAAAAGCCAAATGGCAACTAACAGCAAACAGCTCATTTTTGCTTCCTAACCTTTAAGCACACTCAGAACATGTTGTCAGGTTGAAAGTGCTTCCCGCAGGATACAAACTGTTATTTCTTTGTTACCTTTTTACCAACAAATTCACTTATTGGTCAAGGGTCAAATGGCTTGTGCGACCCCCATCTTGATACAATGTGCGTCAAACCCAGTTGGTTTTTATCCAGATAGCCAAAAGGGGCAGCTAAGCTTCCTCTATGGATAATATTAACTAACCCTCTGAAATGACCTCCTCTTTGCTCCCCTTGGTTTAACCAAATACAGCCTAAACTGCAACAATGGCATGGAAGGAAATATATAATTGCATTCAAAGTTTTAGTTTGCAAAATTAAAACATCCTGTATAATATGTACTCTGCGAATGTAGAGCTCCTCCACAGCCTCAAGAAGATGGGTTTTAAATTTCAGCAGCTGCAGTAAGATGGTGTCTTCGCTTTCTGTTTGACAGGAGGCGCTGGACAGCTCCTGCTTTAGATCCACAAGAAAAAAAGAATACGCTTAGAAATACTGAGAGGATTAAAATGATTATGGTTACATGCAAGAGCAGATTTCCAGGCATTTCCTTGTGTATATGCATACACAAAGAAAAAAATGAATAGCCTGGCTTAACGGTTAGCATGCAGCAAAAAGGTGCTGTGATCAAATCCGGCCAGGTAAGGGTGCTCTGTGTGGAGTTTGCATATTCATGTTCTCACCACATCCACATGAGAATCTTACTAAACTGGAACCTAAAACTAAACTACTGTAGCTGTGAATAGACGGTGAATGTGTTTGTCTACATGTTATTTAATTGATTGATAGATTATATAGATACGTAGACTGTCAGGCTTCTTGCCAAATAGATGTTGGTACAGACTCCTACCTCCAACCCCCAACCCTGCACAGGATAAGTCGGTATACAATATGGATGGAATATTAGCCTAACTCTAAGAAAAAGCAAACACTTAATAACCAATTTCATCAGGTTGCCAATTTTAATTTTACTTTCAACCTTCAAAAATCTTCTTACAACTGTTAGTAGACATGCATTGTCTATTAACTGTGAAATATTTCATAATTCTCAGACCAAAACAGAGACTAGTACAATTACTAATAAATAATCTTAAGAAGAAATTTTAATCAAATTTGAAAATGTATAAACAAAGTAACTGATAAATGTTACGAGCCTTGCCTTTACTGTCTGCAGTTGTAACTCACAGTGGTGTGGGTGGAGAGTAGACCAGAGTCTGCAGTGGGATCCATTGAGTTGTTTTAGCATCGGTCAAGATCCCACGGGGCCCCCCACTCCCTGTTAATCAAGAAAAAATCATTTTGTTGAAAAAGGTTAATAGAATAGAATAGGTTAATAGAATAGCAGTTTAGTAAGCAGTGTCACTCTGCTTTCCCATTCAGAAGCCTGTAATTACTTCCTCATCTGCAATTTTTACTGCCAAATGATTTTATTAGAAATAATCGACTGGTACATCAAAGGCTCATAATGCTTCTAAGTCACTTCAATTTAACCTAATAGCTTTGAAATGACCATTAGGATTTTTTTCTCTTTGTTTAACACCACTGTCATGGCAATGAGAAGATAACACCTTGATAAGCCATCTAGGTTCAAATGAACAAGCCCATTGACACTAATAGGGGTCAGAGCAATAACACTGAATGGACAAATTGTGCCGTCATTGGTTTTTAAATTATATAACTTATTTAATTTGACCTGTGGATGGACCTCTCTGTCGCCTCATAACCAAGAGGCCAACTGAAACACACTTATATGAATGCCTGCCTATATACGCACAAACACACACATACTTCAAAATGTGACTATTTAAGTGGGAGGTCTCCACTAGCCACTGATCTCTTAATAGAACAGACCTTTTTTCTCCCATTTAACCTGCGCTGGTATCAATCATGTTGGAGAATTAAATGATCCCTGCTACAATTGGCTACTATCATAAAATGACAGTGACCCCAGGCTCAGTAGGGAGGAAATGTGCAAAACGTGTGTATGTGTGTATGTGTGTTGTGATAGTGTGACTGAGGGGAGTACACCACAGTGCCTTTATTCCTCTGATCCAGTCGAGCAGGTATTAACCACTTTCTCCAAGCCATGAAAAGACAAATTAAAAAAAGTGCCACCCATTAAACGGAACATATCTGTCGAGCAAAATGATGTCTGCATTACCTTCCAGTGAGTTATATTAATAGCAGTTCTAAGAAAAAGAAAGTTAAACAGGCACAGGGAACACATCTAATCACACTACAGGTATCAGTATTACAATAATGAAATTACTGCAGTACTAGTCTACAAACAGATTAAAATTTAGGAGCATCCTAGCTCCATTCACATACCATAATTCAAAGAAAGCACTTTTTTTAAACCCCTGAAATCATTTTTTACATTTTTATTTTTGCTGAATTTGCCACCTAAAAGACTGCAATGTAAAGGAATCATTTACTTTAGAAGACTACACATTTTGGCTTAAAACCAAAGAAAAGCCATAAAGGACTCATTCAAAAAGAACTTTCCAGAATAAAGTGAGAAAATCTCTAGAATCAAGTGTCCTTTTCTTGATTAGTTTGTAAGGTCAGAGGGCTAACAGCAATATTTGTTTGTTAAATCTAGGTACAGATATTTGGCTGTTATTGTGGGCTGTATAATTATTATTATTATTATTATTATTATTAATTAATTTATTTATTTTTCAAATAATTAGTTGTTCATTTATTGTAATTTCACTGTCTCCCCAAATACTGTTCGGATTCATTCACCATGTAAAATAACTCCAGATTTTCCAAATTTACACTGTTAAACCTTAAAAATTCAGCTAAATCTCTTAGAGTTTTCTTTTTTCTATTTATTTTTTCTAATGTTACTCCCTTCGTAAAAAACAACTATTACCTTGATAATTTATAGAGATTTTATTATGCTAGTTTGTAGTTATTTGAATGTAATGGTGAACATGATTAAAAACGTATACTTACCTTTACTCTGGAGATTTTTATCTAAAAGAAAACCAAGCTAAAACTTTAGCCTAGCTTGAAGCCGTTTGCTAGTGTTAGCATCCAAATTACTAAAATAACCCGCAAGAAACCGTAGTTTGACCATGAATTAATTACATTTATGTAATTAAGCTGCTATGTTATTTAGAATAATATTAAGTTTAAAATTAATTTGACTCGTAAAACTTCGGTTAAACTTGCTGATATCAGGAAAGCAAAGTAGTTGCAAGTTGCATTACTTACTTGTTAGTTACTTTACCAATTAGCACAAACAGACCAATGCAATACGCTAATCTTAACACTGAGACAAAGACGATATTGTTTCAATATTTTACCAAAATGATGAACACAAAATGTAATACATATTTTTTTTTCTCCCAGTGCTGCATTTAAGAAACCAATGGGCAGACAACATTTTAATGCCTCAAACACTCAGCTAATCAGTGAAAATATACAAAAACAGAAGAAATTATCATTTAAATGTCAAACAGTATCATTACATGACACTTTTCATCATTACATGACACTTTTCACTTATTCATTTTTGACATCTATCTTTCAGCATTTCTCATATCTCCTCTACTCTGATTGGATTGTGGTAATTATATTTCCTTTAGTCCATGAAGGCAACTTTGGTTAAAAACTGCGGTGCACTCAATTAGCGCTTTATCGATCAGCACCACTTACCATTTTTATATTCTCTTAATATTGTTTTTATGCAAAGTCCAGTCACTGCGGCACAGCGGTAGCACTTTAATTAAAATACCAAGCAGGATAAAAACGGATCATCCAGTCGTTTCATGGCAAGGTAAACCCGTGGCTTACTCATTGCTGTCATCTAGCGGTTGAATTTTAAAGTTACACAGTTTCTGGACACGTCTGCTCTACTTGCACACATAAAAGGTGTTCGCTGATTGTTTTGCCCTACTTAAAATCTGTGAACAAGAAAAGAGGGACTTCCCCACTGCTTGTCCATCGGGGAAATGGCTTCAATTAAGGAACGAGCTGCAGCTTTGAACCTTGCAGAGAAACTATGTGTGCGTCCTCAAAGTAAGCTAATTAAGACTCATTTCAGCTCATACAAGCTTTTTTATGCATCTCGTAATATTATTTTCTTATCAGATGAGCAGTACTGACAACGTATGTAATACTGATCGCATAAAGTTGTTGCAATTTTTAGGAAGTCTCGTTTCTCGTTTGAGTATTGACTTAAGCAGGCCCAATTACCTCTCTGCCTTCACCTTTCTTATCATTCTCCTCCTTACTCTTTTGCCTTCCCTCAGATTGACTTAGTATCTCTTGCGGATTTGGTCTGTAAAATAAGCACTAAATTACTTTACTGAGTCTATGCTGCTTGGATCTTGTTTCTTTGTGCCTCTGTCCTAGGTCATTGGGTGGTCAGTAAACCAGCCCAGTCTTCTTCCTTGTGGAGTGGCCTAATATTCCATCTCAGATCCACAGTGACAGTGAAACGTCGACGAATTCACCTCATGTCCCACAGTGACTGTTTCCTTGGCTCAGAGGCTGTTGATGTCTTGAAAGATCACATTACCAGTGTCAGGGGCTTTGAAGGTGTGTCTTGATGTGTGCGTAGGTGATTGCCGGGTAGGAAGGGGCTTTAAAATTTGATAATTTTTTTTTTTCTGTTTTGCCAAAATGTATATCTGACAATTACCTTCCACCTTCCACACCTGATGGGATAGACAAGAATTAACCAGCTTTTCTCATCCATATCTAGCTTACATAAATCCATTGATCCAACAGTATTTCAATCAGTATACATTAACTTGCCAGGATCTTCATTAATCCTGTTACACAAAGTAGATTTAATCTGATACAACTACCAGTCAAGTGACTTGCTGTTTTACATTGCTCTAACTGGATGAATGTGATGAATCTGCACAGAAAAATAAATCAGCTGATCAGAACATACTTGTTGCCATCATGGGGTGGTAATTTAAATCTGTAGGTGTCATGGTGTCACGTGAGAAGGTGGTGTGTGTGTGCCAGGCTCTGTTGGACTGCAAGATGTTTGAGTCAGTGGGAACCAAAGTGTTTGGAAAAGACAAGAAACAGGATACGTTTCAGGACAGCAAGAGCGCTCTCTACAGGTGCGTCACACACATAACAAGACTTAGTAGGTTCATATCAGTTTGATACTTCCTCATTATTTTAATCTTAATAGCTTATATATATATATATGTATATAAGACATTTGCTGCAAAAAGGTTTACATGATAAACTGTTATCTGCTTCCCAAATGTTATAAGCAGGTTTGTAAGCGTGAATACTCCTTTAGTTGATGAGCTGGAGAGAGGTGTGCTTGTCCATGGTATCCAAAAACTCTTCTGCAGTCCTCCTCCAGAGAGGTATGAAGTCTTGTTCATGTCAGACTTTCAGTAGATCTGAGCATACAGTAAATTTATCTTTTTATCAAAGGCTTTTGACATCCCAGCAAATGGTAAATAGGTGAAATGATATGGATTCATGTGAAGAATCCATGTTAAGCTGAGTTTTTTTTACAAAGTGGAGTTGTCCTCGTGACATTATCTTGATGATATTTTGTTGTTTCTGTTATATTTTGTTTGTAGCTCTGTGTAGATGTGAGCCCTGATTGAGATCAATTTTAAAAATTTGTTAAAATAAACTAAATGCTTTTTTATTTATCTGAAAATTGTAACTCATTGAAGGACAAGGCTTTGTTGGGATTGGCATTTAATGTTGATAGTTAAAATCTATGTAGCGATATCCATTTCCATGCAACACAAGTCATAATTCTGGAATTTAACACCTAAAATTCTTTCTCACGTCACCATTATGGGCTCTCATCTGACTGGTTTTGGGTTTTTAGGCAGGAAGAACAGGCTCTATCCACTGGGTCACATGTTCAGATGTACAAACCTGTCGAGTTCACTCAGATGTCCATGAAAGCCAACCAGCTGGATATTCCTGTGTATGCCAACCAGTCACTGGACACCCTTGTTGATAACCTGCGTTTGAGTCCCAGCAGGGTCCAGACAGTCTCTGTATTACCACAGTCATGTAAGCCTGTTGTGTTATCATGTGTGTTTTCAACATTTCTGTAGATTTTTTGGCTGTGTTTTGATCTCTGGTTTTGGGTGCCCCTGTTCTTAAGCTGAAGCACAGTGGCAGGCAGAGACCTTTTCCCTCAGTGTAACAAGCATGAATCATTTATTTATTGTGCTGGTGCTTATCCCAGCATGCGCTGGGTGGAAGGCAAGAAACACACTTGACAGGTGGCTGGTTGAATTGCTTAATAATCTCTACAATATTCAGCATTTTATGATTTGGCATGTGTGTAAACATCCCTTCCCCTTGAAAAATGGACCCCTTCCTTTAGTTTAGTTTTTCCTTTAGTTGTTGAAAGTTATTTTATTGCACGTAAAGGCTGTCTGAAAAATTGCATTTTGATCCTTTTTTGTTTTCACATCAGTTCAGTTCTAACCACACCACACCACACTGCTTAGTTATCCTTATGCATTCTTCATTGCACATATTTTCCCATGGATATTTTATGACTCACTTTAAAGATTAAAGTGAAATGAAATTTGGATGTTTAAAATATCAGCAAAGTTGTGGACAAAGAAAACTTTTCCCTCCCTCATACCGTAACCCATCTCCTTATCCTCCCTTCTTCAGTGATAGATGAGGTGTGGCAGGAACAAACTGTGCTCAGGCTGCTAAACCTGGTGGAGCTCCCCCTGCTGGATGGAGTGCTTCAGTGCAGCCAGACCCCATCCTCTTCCTCTCCAGTGAAACAACTAGCCCACAGTAACCCGGATCTCATCTATAGCAGCAACCACCTGGACCGACAGATCCTCAAGGCTTTCAGAGACTCTCAGTATGCTAAACTTTGTGTGCACTGAAATTGATTTGTTAAGTTTAGTTTTGAGGTCATCTTATTCAACTCTCATTAGTGGTCAGAGGTGTAGGTTTGAGGCTTCATCAGGCAACCCGAGGCTGCGTACCTATAATCTTACCTTACTTAGAGTGTAATGCAAATATAATTTTCATCTCAAATTTCAGGGCAGATTTTGGATGCAAAGACTATCTGAAAACATTTTCAAGTAGCCACATTTCAAGAAAAAGGCAGACAAAGTATATTGTAAATTATAGTTTTTGTTTTAGATGTGATTGGACCTTTTAATCTTCTCTCTGTTATGTTGTTTCAGTATACCTCAATCCATCATTTTGGGTTTCACAAATTGCACAGGAAAGTATTCTCCCCCAAATCCCTCTTTTTTGAAGTAAAATTATGAGTATTAAGAACTAGCACTGGAAAGGACAATGCCTGTTTTTGAATCAAATGAAATTTTCATATTGATCTATGTATTCCTCCTTTCTCCTCCAGGGAAGATGAGTGGCTCTGTGCCGCTCTGGATTGTCTGGACTTTCTTCCTGACCAGCCAGTGGTGGAGCTGAGCAGAGAGTTGCCTCATTGTTTCCCTCAAGATCAGGATAGCTGTGACCATGTAACAGCAGCCAGCGATGCCAAAGAAGAAGGCAAGTGCATGAACACGTATCAGAATAGGGAATCAGTCTTGTGGAGCAAGGCGGGTGTCAAGTATTATTGGCACTGCTTGCTTGAACTTTGGGCTTCCGGCCATTTTGGTTTTGTCAAAAAAAAAAAAAANAAAAAAAAAAAAAACAAAAAAACATTATGTCACGTTTACTTTTATTGTTGATATGGTGTTATTATTCTTTTTGTACATATGAATTGCATCAACTGTTGTACACAGTAGTCATTCCCATTTTTGGATTTCTGGATCCAGTGCAGCATCTGACGTCTGTGTCCACCCTAGGCCATATTTGTGATGAGCACTCCTCAGGAGGTTTGACCCGGTGTAAACTGCTGCTGTACGAGACCCTGGTCAAACACTACAGCCACACAGACAGACCTCCACTGCTGCCCCAATATATGACTGACGTCTACACAGCTGTCACTGACCTGCTGTGTGAGAACTTTTCTTTGGTCCAAAAGCATCAGCATGTCCAATTACAGATGAGTCAAGCGTTGTACTTAAAGATGTTCTTGTCATCTCTAGTCTTGCCAAAGTCCAACTTAAATTTCTATAACTCATGGAACAGAGAACAACGATTGAGGGGCAGGATTCCATATTATATAGTCCAGATACAATCATACAATATTCCCAATTTTGTACTGTTATATTGGCCATTTGAGAACAATATCCTGCTGATACACTTTGAAATCAAGTTTACAATGTCAAGAGGGCCACCTAGATACACAATCAATTCGGGAGCCTTCAGGGCTGTTTGGAGGACCCGACCAACAAAGGTGGGTCCTCTGAAGGGTCCTGTCATTGACCTGAGACACAGCTTCTGCTCGGTTTTATTTCCTCATTTACTTCCTTCTCCACATCTCTTGCCTTTCCAGTGAATGCCAGGTTGGGAGCTGCTCTTGAGGCTCTGCAGCTTTGTCTGAAGCTGCTGCCACCTAGCTGTAGAGACGAGCTACGCAGACTGCTGACTTTCATGGCTCGGGCAGCTGATCCTCAAGCAATAAAACTGGACAAAGAGGTGAAACAGACTTTCATGGATATTATTGGCGTTGGCAAGATGTGCAGACGTTAAAGGATTATACTGCTGATTTTGCAAGTTTGAGCTCATTAAATACTACCTGCACTGACAACCATTTCCCAAAACAACATAAATCGTATTTTAGTTTTTGCGCCATTTTGCCAAATCCCTAATCTTTCAAAATCAAATATTCAGGTGATACATCCACCTGAAAATTCATTGTATTGTCTGCTAACATATTCATGATTGTAGAAGGCACAATCCTTTAATTTCTCTGTAAAAGCTGTCTTCTTCTGGGACTATATTCAGTGGTGGTGGAGCGATACATTTTCTTTCGTGTAGCTCAGTGTTGAATCGGTTAAATTAAGTTTCTTCAACAAAAAAACTGAATAGACATCTTTACTGTGATGGATTATTTATCTCAAGAATGTTTCAACAAGTTCATTTTTATAGTGATTGGGATGAACTGAAACCAATACCAGTCTGGAAGGTAGAAAAAAATCTAAAATTTACCACTCCAGTAGCATGGTTTGGAAAATGGCTGTGTCATTTATTTATGACAAAACTGGTATGCCTTTAAGAGTGCTCATTTGGTATATCTTCAGGCAGAGAAGTAGCTTCCGCTGCAGGAAATTCTTTTTTTCTCATTAATTTCCCTTACATAAACTCTTGAACTTGTAGATGGAAAACAGATTGGCAGTGAAGAAGGCTTTTTCCAGGGTAATCCTCCACAGCAAAACTCTACCAAAGGAGAAAGAGGATCTGCTGGTGGTCTTTATGCTCAGCAATATACAGGAAATCTTCAAGGTAGGGGAATAATGTCAGAATATGTATGCATGTAAGCCCTGACCTCTCCTTGGATCTTCAGTTTAATTCTCAGGATTTGTTACTTGTGAAGTTTAGACTGTTAAATAAAAACATGCTGAACTTCTGCTCAAACCGGAGACCAGAGTCTACTCCCTCTAACATGAGTCATCATATAACTAGGAGCTGGACTATTGGCAGGTTTTGAAGTTGACCTCATGGTGTTTGAGTTTTGTTATTTTATCATGATTTATTGGATTTTTGCACAAACAAATTATTTGAATTGAGTTGGAAAACATTATTTTGAAAATTCTGTGATAGACATTTGCGTAAGGGCTGCAGTGAAAAGGATAAACAGGAACTTCTATCAAAAGAATTGACAATTTTTCACAGTGTAATTGTCTGCCATTTTCTGTCATTAAATTGTTTGCCGACTGAGATTTTATCTTTGCTCCAGATACCAGGGTCACTACACAAAGGAGTGAGTGACAAGCTGGCCAGTCTTGCACAAGGGGAACGGCCTGATGTGACTGGTACATGACTGACAAGTGCTAATCTTACAGAATGTTAAACACTGAACACATACAAACTAATATTCAAAACATTGCTTTCCTTTAAATCTGCATTTAAGTTTTGGGGAAAGCTTACTATCTCATTCTTACTGTAGCCTGTAGTTGTAGAGCTGCAGCTTTCACTGCTGGATAAGTATGGTATCCATTAAAGTCATGTCAACAGCATGTCTTTTACAACTTTACTTCATTATTTAAACCACATTTACTGGTCACCTTGGCTCATATTAGCTGAAAAGCAAAACATTGCATGGTAGAAGAACTGGCTGATGCGTGATGCGCTCCTAATTACATGCTTGGGGTGAGTGGTTTCATTTAAAGATCTAAAATGGATGATTTGGATCCAAAACATTTAACATTCCTCCCAAATCCCATATACATGGTTCTCTGTATTGTTCTTAAAGTCCTGATTGCAGTTTGTTAAATGAAAGGTCATGTTTATGGCGTCTAAACAATAGTTTCTGAGTTCTATTAAGCATTTTTTCTCCCCTGTTCTTCAGGCTCTGTGTTTTGTCAGCAGATCTCCAGCAGAACTTGCACTAACTCTACGAAGAAGACTACCGACCAGGAGCTGTGGGCTCTGCTCAGCAATATCCACCTGGACCCCAAGATCTCAGCCAAAGAGAGGAAGCGTCTATTGGGACAGTTTTACCAAGCCCACCCAGAGATATTTAACCAGTATTTTGGTGAATCTGCTGTTGGTGTGCTGTAAATGGGTGAAACCAAATGTTCCACGCTGAGTGTCAGAACAGAATTTTACCAGAGAAGTGTTTTTCTTTTTACATCCTCAGTGAGCAGTTGGTCGATAATCCACAAGCTGACTTGAAAATAATTTGAGATAAACATGAAATTTAAGTGAATATGTATGTGGAATATACTTGAGTGTTAGCACTTTTATGTGTACATTTGCTTTATTAACAAAATCTAAATAAACTAGCAGATTTAATCTTGGCTGTGTTTCTTTTGACTTTAGCAAAAACAAGGCACTGTTCACACATTTTTGTGGGTGTGGCAGGTTCACCTGAAGAAGAAGAAAAAAAAAAGGAAATCCAGTAAGAAGATGGGACCTACATTAAATTTTGTAGTTGAACAGAGGAAAATAGAATGCCAACATTAAGAAAACATACTTTGTGATCACGGGACGCTACCAAACTGTCTAATTTTATTTTATACTTATTTTATTTCTTCAATTAAATATGTGCAATGAATCTTAAAAGCATTGCACATTTTTACCGATTCACAAAAACTTAAAAAAAAAAAAGTTTACCAGTTTTATTTGAGTTAATGGCTCAATTTGACTTGATATTTTGCATTTTTTAAGGCTAAAAAGAATACATGTTTTCATAATATATTAAACTGTTCATCGATTTGCTCAAAAAGAAGAAAAAAAAAGCGCAGATTTAAAAAAAATTAT